>JAJPUD010001662.1:307440-333359 GCA_023553655.1 Myrmecobius fasciatus | reverse complement strand
TTTTTTTTTTCTTGTAGATAGGATTTTTCTTGCATAACTTGTCAAATATTTCAACATTATTAACATGTAGTGGACTTCCTGCCATCTAGGGGAGGGGAGGGGACTGGGGGTAAAATTTGTAATGGAAAGCTTTGTAAAGATCAATGCTGGGAACTACCTATACATATGTTATACAAATAAAAAGCTTTAATTAAAAAAATAAAAATAAAAAAATCTTCTAAAAGTGTTTCATTGAAGAAATGATGTCTTCATGCTGTAAGGCCTCCAAATGATAACCATGTACCTCATGGCTATTTAATTCAATTCAATAAATATTTTAGTACAAATCACTGTGCTATGTGCTTTTTACAATGACAAAATGAAAAAATATTCCTGTCTTTTAGGAACTGGCATTCTCCTGATAAATAGATTTGATTATGAAGAAGAAGCTGTGGTATAAAGGATAGATAGTCACTCTTGAAATTCTAATGCCTCCCTGGCTTGACTTTTTGTGTATGTCCACTTCTCTAAATCTGTTTTCCCATCCATAAAGTGTTGATAATTACATTTGTCCCATTTACCTCACAAGAATTTCATGAGTATAAAATGAAAAATTAACTCTGAGTATTTTATAACTTTACTATTAGTTCATATATATGTGCATTTTTATTATTAGTGCCCTTACCTTTTTCATGAACAATGACAATAAAAATAGAATTCCAAGGTAATTAGGTTGTCTAGACCTTTGATTTCATCAATGTAGAAAATCTTCTTCATTAATGCAAATCAGCAATTGTCTACAGCTTACAGAGATTAATATAATAATAGAGCTGGTCTGTGTCAAAGGCAGGGCTTGAAACCTGTCTTCTTGAACTCAAGACTGGTGTTCTATCTTTTATGTCACATTGCCTCTCATAATTTCATAATTAATTCTTATAATATCTCATTATAATATCATTTTGAAATATGCCTATGAGTAAATGGAGGAGGGGATTAATATGTTATAAAATTAATATTATATATTCTTATGCTGTGAGAATGCTCATCTATTTTATTCTTCTGCCTCCAATAAGTGTTATACAAAATATGGTGTTGTCTCTTCAATTCTAGTGCTAAACAAGTCTTCTTTTAAAAATCTAACCTCAATTTTTTTCATGCTTCATTGAAAGCCCATTTCATTCCGAATGGAAACAGAGATAAGTTGGATGGTCACCTACTTATTAAAAACCCTCCCTAAAATTGAAGGCCATTAATTATTAAGTCCCTATGACTTTGAGATATATAAATTAAGATAAAAGTTATTTCTATTTTCAAAACCATGTTACTTAAAATCATGAAAATGAAAAGAATTTTCCTATACCTGATCCCTCCTTTAATGAAAGCCCATTTCCCTCCCAACAGTTTCATCTTTGTGATTCTTTTCTGTTCTTCTTAAATTGAGGGGCCTAAACCTGAGTATGGTACTCCATTAAAATTTGTCTAAAAATACATTTTATAATAACACTTCCTTTGTTTCACAAGGAATTGTGAACAAAATAGTTCCCCTAATTGAGAAATGACTAAGCAACTTGTGATACCTGAATGGAATGGAATATTATTGTGCGATAAGAAATTATGTTTGTAATGAATACAGAGAATCATGGGAAAATCTACATTGATGGACACTGAGTGAAGTAAGCAGAAGTAAAATAAAATACAATATACAATATAAAATAAGATGCAATGAAAATGAAAAGAACCACCAACAAAAGACTTGAAACTGAAGGCTAAGAAATTAAATTGACTGAGTTTGGTCCCAAATAACAGATATGAGAAAAGAGTGTCTTCTGCTTCTTTGCAGAGGCAGAAAGACCATGGGTACAGAACATTGCATATAATATCAGACTTTTTTGATATTTTAGTATTGCTTAACTTTCCCCCAAAGTTTTTGACTTTCTATTATAGAGAATGGAAATATACATATACATACATATATACATATTGTATATGTATACACATATACATATATATATTTTAAATGTGGCTGAGGCTAAATCTAATTGAAAGGCAGTCTTCTTGAGCCTAATATAATTCCAAGATCCCATTCACTATTTCAAAGGAGATAGAATTTTATTATGAATTCATGTTTAGATACCAAACTTCAGGGGTGGAATGTGGGTTAGAAAATGGTTACACAGTATCAATACCCACATTCTGAGTTCAGCAAGAAAATCTGAGAATGGGATTAAGTTGCTATGAGGCTTAAAATTATGCCATATAGAGCCTGAAAATATATCATATATGAAAGATGGGGGAATGAGAATATTTAGGAGATTTGGGGAGAAACATGCTTTTTGTTTTAAAATGTTTGAATGATTATCTTATGGAAGTAGAATGATTACTATATGCCTGGCCCCATTGGACAAAACTAAGATCAACAATTAGATATGACAAGGAGAACGATCTTGGCTCAGTGGAAGGAAATCTGTCTTTATAATCAGTTGCCCAGAAATAAAATGGTTTGCATTTAGAAGCAATGAGTTTCCCATTCCTGGAAAAAGTCGACAAATAGATGCTGTACAAAAGCATCCATTGGGGCTTTTGAGGAAGAAATTTGTGCTTCATCAAAGATTTGAACAAGCTAACCTCTAAGTTCCCTTCCTACTCAGAGGTACTAGAATTTCAAGATTGTTTTCAGATCAATCATACATTAAGATTCTGGGTCTGCCGATCAAAGGTCTATAATATTCCCAACTTTGATCTTCTAGATTGATCAGTGACTCAGTTCAGATTGACTCTTCCCTTCTTTTATGGTTTACCACATTAACAGTCATTCAAAAACCCCAAAGAAGGTCTAGCAATTATAATTCCATTATGCTGCCTGCAAATTAGAAGCTCTGAGTCTTCATAACAAACAAACAAACAAAAAAAAAACTACTCATAGTTATATAGTGCTTTAAGGTACTCACCATCAGTCTCACCATATCTTCTATAGTAGCTTCCATCCTTTCCCAACTATGGTCTTAACTTTAACTCAATATTATAAATATGGTCAAGAATACTTGATTAGATATCAAAGGACATAGGAGAGATTCCTGACTATGTGATATGGAGCCACTCCTTTAAAATCCCAGATCTGTTTCCTTACCTGTTAAGTGATGATCTAGAGAAATCTTCTAAGGTCCTTGCTAATTTTAAATTTCCCCTCTTCAGCCAAAAATTAGGAAAACAATTCTTGTGTGAGGTTGTTCTAAAAGATTGTAACTAAAAAGAAATATATAAATACTACTTGTCTCGACTAATAGATCCTGCAGTCAACAACTTTGAACCATAACCAAAGGTCATAAGCTAAAATCAGTGGCTATGTTTAATTACTCCTAAGTTCTCTTGAGTAAAGGAAACACTGATTGAAGAAATACTGCAAGTTACAAAGAAGACTTTATTGAAACCTGTGATATGGTTCACATGTTGAAAGTACATCATTTGCAAATTAACTAGTCTACCTTTGAACTGGCAGATAAGATTTGCCCAAATACAAAGAAAAGCTTGATCCTGGACCATTAATTTAAATATAGCTACCCATATACAAAAACTAATTTCATAGTATACAAAATATGGTCACTAAATTTAAAAACAAATTAATTTTAAAAATGAAAATGAAGATTTTTTTAAAAGCCAACATCCAAATTAATTACAACAAAATCAATGAAGACAGTATTATAAAAAGCAACAAATTTCAAGTTAAATACAATGAACAACCTACTAGCTCACTTAAGTTAGAATTTTTAAAAACTTACTTAATTTTACAAATATTGATTTACAAAAGGAAGCTGAGAGGTTCCATTGTCAGAAAGACCTAACTTAGAATCCTGCCCCCAACTTAACATTGCTCTGCTGTAATTAGTGTTTAAAAATAGAATTTTTTCCCAACACTATTGATACATTAAAAATATTTTGAATATAGCTCAATTGTTGAACTTGCACCACTTCACAATAACTCATGAGCTATCTTTCCAATTCTCACAAGCAAGTTTTAGGTCTTTGTCAAGAAGACGATAGTATTATTGTATACCTTTTGGTGCAATAGGAGCTGTGAGTAGAGAAGGATTGATTTGCACCACTTCCATATTCACCACTTTTTACCATGACCTTAAAGCCTTAGATATCACCTATCCAAATTGCTCCTGTAAACAATAGTTTACACCATTATTGCAATGTTTATCTATTTCTTAAATATTTAACATATATAAAAGGAGCAAGTAGGTGATATAATGAATAAAGCACTTGATATGAAATCAGGAAGATTCATCTTCATGATTTCAAATCCAGTCTCAGATACTGGCTATGTGACCCTGGGCAAATGAGCTGGAAATGGAAATGAAAAACTGCTCCAGTATTTTTGCCCAGAAAACCCCAAATGGAGTCATAAAAACTTGAACATGAGTGAAATAACCGAACAACAAATATATAAAAATTTTATTAGGTTCCTTTTTTAAAAAAGAGAGTTATTTGTGAAGTTTTTCTTAGTATAGTGTCCCTAGCCCTATTTTCCCCATTTATTCTGTGGTATTTTACTTTTATTTACAATTTTGCATAGCATGGTGCTTTCTGGGAATGCCTATGATCCCATTATTGCAAAACTGAAGGTCCTTGCTATATGAACCTGACGTCACTTAATTTCTTACTACCCCAGGCAACTGTAAGACCATCAATTGCTGATCTGCATTGCTAGAGGTACTCATCTCACTGAGAGTTATTGACATCACTGAAATCACAAGATAAATCAAAAATGTTGCATACAATGTCTTACATGAACACTGGTCTGTGTTATTTTGATGAAAGGGCTGGAAAGTGAGTTTCCTATTGTGTTTAATAGTTTACCTATATCCATTGATTTAAAGCAACAGGGAAACATTTGGAATCCATGGCCTAAGCTTGTCTTGAATTCTCTATCCTTCCCACTCTGGTTAATTGGGAAGTTATCTGGAAGAATACTTCCTCCTTGGAGCTTTCCTCTTTGCCTATGTAGAAGAATAATTTCAAGGGATCCTTCACCTTCCAAAGCAGGGAGTTATCATCATGTCTCTGGAATTTCAAATCCAAATTTCTCTCTCCATTCTCACTAATCTACCTCTAGTCAGGAAAAGAGAAGGAACAATAAACAATGATACAGAAACTAGGCAGGTGACAGTGTTCCAAGAGCTCCAGCTGAAATGACAAGAGTTCCATTAAAGCTCTTTTCTTTGATCATCACCTTCCTCTTCCTTCTCTCTACCTCTTCCTCCTCCCTTCCTCTTTCTCCCTCCCTTTCTTCTCCCTTTTTCTGTTTTTGTCTCTCTGTCTCTCTTTTTGTCTCCCTTTTTGTCTCTCTCTCTCTTTGTCTTTCTCTCTGCCTCTGTCTCTCTGAATCTGTTTCTGTTTCTCTCTCTTCAAATATGTCAGTGGGAAAGGATAAGGAAAGAAGAGCTAATAGTGACATAAATTTCATAATATCAGTTAATTTTCACTTAAAAGATTCTTTCCAGGTATCAGAGCTGCATAAAGCTAATTAATAGGCTTGAGACCTTTCTTGGTCAGCTTGCTCCACTACCACACCCCTCTGAAGTCTCCTACAATTCCTCCCACAATATTATGCTATACCTATGTGTATGTTTGCTTCTTGTATGTATTTCTAGAGATGTGCATATTCCCTCCCCTGTTAAAATATAAAAGTCCTTGAAAGAATGGGCTATTTTACCTTTGTAATTGTCACCCCCCAATATCTAGTATAGAACCTTACATAAAGTAATTGTTTAATAAATGCTTAATTAACTAATAGTTAGCCAGTACCTATTTTGTTGGATCCCTTTTGTGATATGGCAGCTTCAGAATTTAAAAGATGTTAGACTTTGGGGAAACCTTTATGGACAGCTAGATGACTCAGTGGTTAGAGTGCTCAACCTATAATTAAGAAGATCTGAAATCAAGTCTAGCTTAGATGCTTACTAGCTGTATGACTATGGACAAATTACTTAACTCTGTCTCAGTTTCCTTATCTGTAAAATGATTTGAAGAAAATGGCAATCCATTCCAGTATTTCTGCCAAAAAAAAACCCAAATGGGATCATGAAGAGTCTACAAGAATGAGAAATAAAATGTGTTTTATATATCACATATATAAATATATGTGTGTATACATATATTAAAATTACATATTTATATTATATACATATGTTTATATAAATATATATCATAATGTGTTTCTTCCATGTCTCACTTTTCCAGGACCTTCTTTTCTATGTTCTACCAACATTATGGTCATCATATACAAAAGACAGTGTACTTCTCAATTTTTTTCTTCTCTAGGAATGTATGCTTTCCATGGAGGATGAGGATAAATGCAAAATGAGTGGACAGCTAGCCTCATTCACTCATTCATTTATTAAGTACCTATTTCCTCATCATGAACACTGTGATGAGTATTTTCAAGAATGATAAAAGGAGGAGAGCTATAACACCCTCCCCTTTCACCTTTGGGATATTACGGTTTTCTTTGGAGGCAAACAGGGTTAAGTGACTTGCCCAGGCAGACACAGCTATTAAGTGTTTGAGGTCAGATTTTAATTTAGGGAGATGAGTCTTCTTGATTCCAGACCCAAGTGCTCTATTCACTGTGTCATATTTATTTCCAGGTATCACATGTTAAGAATGCCAGCGATGAGGTGGAGTGCAATCCAATGCCCAGACTGGAAAGGTCAGCAGTGCTATGGGGGAAGTGGAAATGATGAATGTCTTCAAGGATCTGAAGGTCTTTTATATGAAAGAGAGATTAGGTTTATTCTCTGCTTGGTTGCCGAGGACAGAACTTAAAAAATGGACTAAAAGTTGTTAGGAGGAAATCTGGGGCTTTATATTAGGAAATCTTCCTCATTTTACCCCAAAGTAGAACTCCTAATAAATAATGGGGTTCCCCTTCACTTGAGATCTTCAAACAAAGACTAGACGAACCCTCATCGGATATTTTATAAAGGGGACCCTTTTTTGGATTACTGGCTAGAATGTAAAGAGACCTTCTAAAGCTGAAATTCTGTGAGTTTGTGATGGGTATCTTTGAAAAGATCACTAATAACCTCTAAAAAAGATCACTAATTTCCTGGGGTTGTGACACAATTTTGTAATTCATGATGAATTAAAGAAATATATCACTGGACTGAGGAGATGAGGTTCCTGGCTTGTTGGAACTCAGGAGTGCTAAACTGGAGTAAAGCTAAAACATTGTCTGTTACCAATATGGTGACCTGTTGGAAGGAGGGGGCCACCACATCACCTAAGAAACCAACCCAGATTCATGCCAATCAGCAGTAGGATCTGGTCAGTAAGTGGTTGCTCAACTTTCTAGCTTGGGCAAGATTGGGAGATTTAGCCCCCAAATATAATTGAATAAGCCAAAATATCATTATACTAAACTACTCCTTGGGGAGAGAGGGGAAAGAAGATTGCATTATTTATCCTTGTTTATTTTGTATCCCCTAGCACAGGGGATTGGACATAGTAAACATTTAAAAAATATATCAAATAGTCCATCATACTTATATAACTTTCAAATAGAAATGGGGCCACTAACCTGTATATAAAGCTCCCACCAGAACTCTTATTGACTTACTTTTAAAAAATAATATTTCTGTGTTTTATTGTATTTTTGTTTATTAAATATTTCCTAATTAAACTTTAATCTGGTTCAGACCACACTCAATAGTGTTGTAGGCCCCATGTGACTCATAGGTCTTGTGGTTGTTATCCCCTGAAATCCTTGCTATAGTGCAAAGAAGAAAAAGTTTTAGATTTGAACTCAAAGAACCTAGATTGGAGGGAGTCCCATCACTAATCCTAACTAATTGTCTGACATTAATTAAATCATTCCCTCTCCGAAGCCAGTTTTCTCATCTGTAAAATGGCAGGGGTGGGGAGAGGAGAAAGAAAGGGAAGGTGTTGAACTACATGGTATCCAAGGTTTTTTCTAATTCTAAATCCTATGAGTGAAGAAAAAAATAATTTAATCATGTGTTAGTGTTATATTATTAGTATTAATATTACTATGTATAATATATGCTAATATATTATTAATATATTATTAGTTTTAGTGTTATAACTTTTGAGAAGGAGGGAGAAATGGTCAAAAATACATGAGCTTTATGTGTAAGGTGGCACCTGAAGTGGATTTCAAATTCAGCCTAACTTTTGTATCAAGTTTGAAGGAAAAATCCTTAGCTATGGAAAATGTGTATATATGTGTGTGTATATACACTCATAAAAAATACATGTATAAAATAATCTATACATATGTTTGCAATGCAGATATAATATATGCACACATATATTTATTATATAATTGTATATATACAGAGACATAATTATATGATGCATATTTTATATATGTATAATATATATACATATAATATATAGGTATATTATATATACATAATATATACACATATATGTGTGTTTATATATACATGCATAAATATATGCATTATATAATTATATGTTGCCTTATATGTGTCTATATATTTATATGGATATGTGCCTGTATATGAATGCATATAAAATTATATTACATATGTATTGCAGAGATGTGTGCATAGAGACCATTTGATACAAGTATATTTTGTATCTGTTACATGCAAATACATATGTATCTCTTTTTTATGTTTCCAAACCGCTTCCACAGCCACATAAAGGCAGGGTTGGCTCACCCACCAGAACATCCTAAGACTTGTCCACTCACCCGCCTCCATCTGGACCCTCTGTAGCCAAGCTCTTCACAAGGCTTTGAGCAGGGTCTTGTGGCTAAGTAGGTTTCAGTCTGAATAGCCACAAAGTAGAAGCCAATCCTGCCAGCTGCCTCAGTGCGTAAAGAAAGCCAGACATCTTTTCCCATGAATAGAGCTCATACTCCCCCCCTTTTTTTATTCTTGCTGAGTTAGAATTGAAACATTATTGCAGCAACTCTTCATTTCAAGGGAAAATTGTAATTGCTTCTAGATGCGGCCCACTGTTTTCAAGAGCGCTTTAACCTTTAACTTTGTCAGTACAAAGGAAGCCTCGCAGCTCGGAGAATCTAACAAGACCATCATTTATAGTTGGCAGAGTTCATTAGTCAATCGTAACAGTTTAATTATTGGCATGTTAATGTGTGAGCATTTAACTAGATGGAACAACGGGCTTTTAGGTATCGAATGAGACTTTCTAAATGAAGCGGAGTTAATCAGCATGGTTGTTTATGTTGTGCCTTGTTATCAAAACAAATTGATTAAAAAGCAAGAAAGAAAGTTATCCATTTATTTTGCCAACAAGCCAGCATGTTTTTAGCACCAGGGGGGATTATTTAAAAATAAACACATAAACAATTATTTATTTCAAATAATGAGTTGTCATTTAGATGGAACTTTAAGGTTTCCAAAGTATTTTACACAAAGTTCATTTGAGCCTTGCAAAAACACTGTGAAATAAGCATCATGGGTGGTATTATCACCATTTTGTGAATAAGGAAACTGAGGTTCAAAAAAGTTAAGTGACTTGTACTTTATCACACAGCTAGTAAACAGCAGCAGAATTTGAATCCTTGTTTTCCTTATTCCAAGGCCAACTAACATAGGATTGTATTATGCTATTGCTCTGTTTTGTTTTTTTTTCTGATTCCAGTTAAAACTTATATAAGAATAATATTGCATAAAAGTCCCTTAGAATGCCAGCATCCTGATATTGCCTTAACAGAAAAAAACCAATGGAACATTCTATCCACTTAAATAGAAAGGATGAGCTATGTGTATATTTGCAAACAATTCTGCAGCTGAATCAAACCTAAAGGAGCACGGTACATAATGTCATACAGTAAAAGGGTTTTTTTTCAACATTCTCTTGAGAGGCAACATGAAGGACTGGTAGATAGGGCACTAAATTTGGATTCAGGAAAACTGGTTATAATCTCCTCAGACACCTATTAATTTTGTTATCCTAGGTAAGTTATTTAACTTCTTTTCCCTCAGTTTCTTCATCTGTAAAAATGAGGAAACTGGACTTGATGGCTTCTAAAATCTCTTATACCTCTAAAATCTCTTATACCTTCTAAAACCTTATTCCTCTAAAATGTTGCTTCTTTATTTGGGGCAAATAATATTTGCATGTAATGAGAGATGGGGGGAAAAAGTCCATAGGGCCAAGCAGGTATTTATTACTCAACTGCCTAAATCTTGTTTGCATCATTCTTGTAATCACAGGAATCACTGAATCTCTAAGTGTACCCCAAAAACTTCAGTTGTAGACTCCATCAACCATTTTCAGTTACTCATTCTGGGGTTTAGTTGGTTCCTTGTGGATTAAAGGAAACAAGATCCAATGGAAGCTTCCTGAAACCTTTTCAGTTGCTTAAATCACTCCAATAACCTTCACAGACTAATTGGGATTATAAGATTGATACTGAATATTCTCTGCCTCAACTGGTCTTCACCAGAGCCATGAGGAGTTTTGGGAGTAACTAGGTAATGAAATTTAAAAAAAGTATTATCAGTGGTGTTCCCTGGTGTTTGTCCTCCTCCCTCAGATAGCCATCTGACCCTTCCCCCAGCCTCTGGCTTTTTTTCTCTCTCTTCTCCAAACAGCTGTGAGTTCTTTAACAGTATCAAAAATTCACTGAAGGTATGCTTCTTCCTTCTGACAACTGCACTTCAGGTGAGATTTCCCACCCATCCCCCTTATTTTCTATTCTCCTTGCCCCAGGCTCAAAAATTCCTACTTACAATCCTGGTCCTTGCTCCTTGTGTGATTGACATATGAATGGACAATGTGTTAGAAGTTAACCACAACTGAGAAAATGGCAGACAGCTGCCTGGAAGCGAGGTTCATTTTCCAGTGCAAGATTTCCTATGATCAGGAAAAGGTAGCATATCAGTATATTTGAGAGAAAGAGAAATACCAAGTTTCCTTTCTCTGAAAAGTAACTATAATGATAGTTACTTTTTGATCATGAATTTAGAGGCATCTGAATTCAGCCTCCTCATTTTGAAGATGAGGAAATTGGGAACCAGAAAGACTGATTTGCCCAAAGTCAGAGAAGGAGTAAATGGGAGAAATGAGTTTTGAATTAATGAGAAATACTCAATTAATCAATAAATATTAATAAAAACACCTATGTGCCAAGTATAGTGAATAATTATCAAGTATGCTATACCTTTCTCACTCTAATTCGATAAACAGGTAGTATAAGTATTATTGAGTCTATTTTTAGGAAGTCATTTTACTGGACAGTGGATAGTGAGCTAGTGGATAGTGGATAGAGAGCTAGCTTCAAAGTTCAAGTTCTCACTCTAATATGTACTGGCTCTGTGAACCTGAGCAAGTCACCTAACTTTTCTATCTTCTAGGCAATTCTTAAAGCCTTCATATGTAGAGAGAATTCCTTCATCTAGATGTTCTCTATACCAGTGAACTTAAAGCTAAAATACCTATTTCTGTGCCCCCATTCTTATATACACACACTCATATGCTAATTCAATTTAGAGAGTGACTTGACAGATGGCTTCAAAGCCAACAAGACCTAGGTTCAAGTCCTGACTCTGAAACATACTGGCTTGTGATTTTGGGCAAGTCACTTAATCTCTCAGTGTTCTAAGCAATGCTCTGACTATAAATCACAGAAGTACCAACCGGCAATTGGGAGTTTCCTCACCTGGAATTCCTTATATCAATGAAATCTTGGGTTCTATCCCTATTTCTTTACAGATAAGGAAACTGAGGTTCATGGAAGCTATATAATTTGCCTAGGATCAGGTAGCCAGTCAGTGGCAGGGGTAAAATTTAATCCCAGATCTTCTGATACCAAATCTTAGTGTTCTTTCCCCTTCACCAATTCAAATATCTTTGAACACAACTGAAGAATGAAGGAAAGCTGTGTATTTTCAGAATATACGATTTCCTCTAAAGAGGAAGACTTTTAAAAAAATTGAAGCCATTATCTTGATAGGAAGTATTCTTGGTCCCATTTTTTTTTCCTAGATGCTTTGGTTTTCCATCAAGGATAGGAACAATCTGCATGTGATTCTTTCAACAATCATTTTAACTTGAGGAGGGGGCTTGAGCTGTGAAATGGAAATACACATAGCAAAGAGTAACACAAGTTATTCTTGAAGGACTATTCCCATTTGTATTCTTCTTAAAGGATTCCAATACTCCAATGAATTACACCAATGTAATTATCCCCTCTAATTGATGCTTATCTCTTTCCTTCCATGCCTGCCCATGCTATAAAATGCTTGTGCTTGTGTTCAGACAAATTTGGAATGGGGGTTCAGCCAATATGTTAGGAATTTTCCTTAAAATTTCTGGGGATTACATCAAAACTAATGGAGTGTCACATTTTTTCACTAGTTAGTGCTCATTCTTGTTATGTGACTGGTTCATCTTTCCCTCCAGTTTTACATTTCCTGGATGACATCATTTATACTCCTTCTCCTAAATAAATGTTCCCCCAAGGTAACTGGGAGGTTAATCTCCCTACTCAAGTGATACTAAGGTATTTTCTACATTGTCAATCAACAGTTGTTTTTTTTTTTTTTTTGACCTTTGTAATATTTTTATCCTGTTTGGTTATTCTATTGTCAATGAGTTTCACTCATTAATGGTAATTGTGGAGTTTCCTGGTAATGATTACAAAGTTTCAAAATGTTATTTTATGATTTTCATAAAGTTAAAAATTAAAAGAGCCTGCAGAAAGCTCACAGCATGTTAGACAGATGTTAGTATATGTGGCAAGACACTGTCAAGGATCCCATAAAATGAAAAGGCACGGAAGGGTGACAATCTGCCCTGTTAGAGGAAGAGGCCACATCAAGGATGAAATGGGTTCTTGAGTTTAAAGTTAAAAAAAAAAAAGCTCATCGAAGTCCTTCCAATGATCACTACCATCCAATTCACCCATTAATTCAATGAACATTTATTACTCTACTGGAGTCAGCAGATCTTGATTTAAGTTCCAACCTGAAATCTAGCACGCCTGTACAATTCCATTCCCTTCCATTCTTCAAATATTTGTTCTACTTGATTCAATTCAAATCACTTTCTTTTTTTAGACCTCAGTTTTCTCATCTGTAAAATGAAGGAATTGGTTTCAATCATCTTCAAGTTCCATTATACTCTGGCAAGTCTATCATTCTATAAGTATAGCATCTAAGCATTTTGTTTTTTGAATTTAAAGTTTTTTTGGTTACATTTTAAGTTCCAAACTCTCTTTCTCCCACCCTCCCCAACCCTGCACTATAGAAGATCCTTTATATATGGTTTGAATATTTATAATACTCAAAATAGCTTAGTTATTTATGGTTGTTTTTAACAATATTGCTATTACTATATAAAATACTCTCTTAGATCTACTTATTTCATTCTTCATTATTTCATACATCTTTAAATGTTTTTCTAAAGTGAATCTGTTCATCATTTTTAGAGCACATTAGTATCCATCACAATCATATACACAGTTTGTTTAGCCATTCCCCAAAGTGCAGAAAAGAATGTGGATGGGGGAGGGAGAAGTATATAACTATTTTCTGTTCTGAACTATAATGTGCTATGTAAATGTATGTCATATTTAGAGTTATTGGTTTTGCAGCATTCATATTATAATGTCTTTCCACCAGTAGTTCTTTCTGAGGTTGGAAAAACCCCTCTTAATTCAAAATCAGTGGACAAAAGTGAAGATGAGAGACAGCAGGTGCCATGTCAATGATCACCCAAATATGAAACTGCAGAGCTAGTATCAGAATCCAAATCTTTTTTATTGTCTAGTATTATTTCTCCAATTGTCCCCAATCTCCCATATATTAATATTTCAAAATTTAATCCAGAGAGATTATTAAAAAGTAGGATAGGTTACTGTATCTTCATTCTCACTGGAGTTCTTCAAGCGTAGATGAAATGACTACTTATAAAATACATTTGAAAGAGGGAAAGTAGGCCACTGAGGGGCATCCAACTTTGAAATTCTATGATTCTATGACATCTAAAAAGGTTGGCATCAAAGAGAGTTTATTATGTAGGAAGAACATCGTTAGAAAGTTCTAGTAATTTATGAGATAAAATAGGAGAAAGATTACTTCCTTTAGTGACAAATCTCTCTCTCTCTCTCTCTCTCTCTCTCTCTCTCTCTCTCTCTCTCTTTCTCACACACACACACAAACCATGCCTTCGTAAGTGATCTTTTATTTATTTCCCCCCAATTACATTTAAAACAATTTTTTTAAATTCTTTTTAAAACTTTTGATTTCCAGATCCTTATCCACATTCCCAGTCTCCCATTAAGAAAACACATGCAAAGTTATACAAAACATTTCCATAAAAGTCATATTGTGACAGAAAATATTAATCTCTCCTAAAAAAATCCTCAAGAAAAATAAAGTAAGAGGGAGAGACAAAGATAGAGCAGAGACAGAGATAGAGAAACAGAGAAAGAGGAGAGGAGGGAGAGGGGAAAGGGGAGAGAGGAGAAGGAGAGGGAGAAAATATGCTTCAATTTGTATTCAGACATAATCAGTTCCTTCTCTGGGTATGAATAGGGCTTTTCATCATAAGTCCTTCTAGAGTAAGTGTGGATCACTGTACTGCTGAGACATTAAGTAGCAAAGTCATTCACAGCTGATCATCCTAAAACATTGTTATTACTGTGAAGACAGTACATTTTACTTTGCTTGAGTTCATGGAGGATTTGCCAGGTTTTTCTGAGAGCATCCTGCTCATCATTTCCATAGAACAATAATATTCCATCATAATTACATGCCACAGTTTATTCAGTCATTCCTCAATTGACGGAATCCCCTCAATTTCCAATTTGTTTTCTCTGAGAAGAGAGCTGTTACAAATATTTTTGTCAGACTATGGCAATAAGTGGATTAGAAGCTGTGGCCAACCCTCTGTACTCTTACTCAGATTAATCCTTAGACAATCAAAACCTATCAGTCATTCTTGGACTCAAACTTGAAGCTTCTCAACTTGATAGTGGAGGATTTCCCAAAATTTGACCTCTGTGTATGGAATTGCCTAATAGATGGTGCGGAGTATAGTAGTAAATATTCTTCACAGTGTGATAGCAAAACAATCTTTTTGTTTTGTAGTGATCACACAATGTGAATTTGAACCTACATTCTCAGGCACAAAGACAACTTAACCAAACTTCTTTGTCCAGAATTCAAGTTTTGGCATTAAACTACCTATCCAACCTGGTCCAAAACTTATCCTTTCTTGTATTCTACTGCAGCCAAGATGAATCACTCATTTTGTTCCCCAAGTTGAGTTTTAATCTTGCTTGGACCACTTCCCAGATGTATGATTCTGGTAAGACCCAACCTCTCTCAGTTACAGTTTTCTCATTTGGAAAATGATGATAATAATAGAGTTGTTAGGATCAAATGAGATAACAGATGCTAAGCAGTTTTCAATATTTTAAACACTATATGTATTAAATATTATTATTACTATTCCTATTGGTGCTACTGTTGTTATCCAACCTTTTAATGACTTCACACCTTTGCTTATCTCTTCCTATATTTGGCATGATTCCTCTTGATAATTCATATTGAGGAAATCCTACCCACTCTTTAAGACCCAGATCAGATATTACTTTTTCCATGGAGTCTCCTCTGTTCCCTAATCTATTCCACCTCTAATTTGTCAAATAATATTTTTATACCTTCCTCATACACCTAGCATGTTCTGTTTTGTATTAAAGGTTTTTATGCTACTGTCTAAATTGTAAGCATCTTCAGGGAGAAGGGATAGTGTTTTATGTATCTGGGACAAGAGAGAATATTGAGAAGATAGCAGAGTAGGTTAGAAAATGTTTGACTTTCCAAATTTTCTCCACAAAAAATGTGGAACATCTCCTCAAATGGAAAGCAGAGCAGTGGAAATAGGCAAAAGTTAGAGTAAAGCAGTTGTTCTCCTAAGACAACTTGAGAAGACCCTAGGGAAGACCAAACCTCCTGGGGTAAAGATTTGGCCTCAGGGAAGTGAAAACACCTTCAGGATGACTACGAATCAAAAAACCCACAAGCATTGGGGGAAGCTGTGATTGAAAGGCATACTCAGTCTTATGACTTTTATTTCACCAACATTTGCAGGGTCTGACTGCTGAGTAGGAAAATATTAAAAGACCTTCCACTGCTAAGTGTCCCAGGCTATGGCTTTGGGGAGAAAGAGTTAGCACATACCTGGTTGAGTACAATAGCAAGGGAGAGGGACCCTCTTGACTGTGGGCAATTGCAAGAGAGCAGACTCCTTGGTTTCTGTTTGGGGAGCAGAGAGGATAACTGTAGTTTGCTGCCACCTGAGAGATGGCAGGGAGCAAGAACTTTTGCAGGACATGTGGCTGGAAGCCACAGCCATGGCTTAAGAGTAGAGAAAAGAACCCAAGATTAGCCCAGGGTTCAGACCTCAGAAAATAGCAGTAAGAAGGACCTGAAGCTTTGGTTATCATGCCCTATACCTCGGGACTAGAACTTTATTATACTAACAGATACTAAAAATAAAATAAAACAAAAATGAATGAATGAATAAATAAATAAAAATGAGTAAGCGATCCAGGAGAAAGAACCCAACCATAGATAGCTAGTATGGGGACAGAAAAGATCTGCATTAATATTCAGAGAAAGATAATAAAACTAAAAAAAATCACTCCTTTGCAATGAGAAATGTCAAATGGTCCTAAGAATAAAAAGAGTTCTTGGAAGAACTTAAGAAGGATTTTAAAAATTAAATAAGAGAGATTAAGGAAAAAATTAGAAAATAATAAAGCAATTCAAAAAAAATCAAGAAAATTATGAAAAAAGTCATCTAACTAAAAACAAAGAATCAAAAACTTAAGGAAGAAAATAATTCTTTGAACATTAGAATTGGACAAAGGAAAGCTAATTACATTATAGGGCACAAAGAATAATAAAACAAAATCAAAAGAATGAAAAAATAGAAGAGAATGTGAAACATCTAATCAGAAAAACAACTGATCTAGAGGACAGATTAAGGAGACATGATAGAAGCATAGTTTGAACTACCTGAAAATAATGATAAAGAATCTTGTTATAACATTGCAAGAAATTATCAAAGAAAATTGCCCTGAATTCTAGAACAAGAAGGCAAAGCAGAAATAGAAAAAAAATCCACTGATCACCACCTGAAAGAGATCCCAGGAAGAAAACTTACAGGAATATCATAGCCAAGTTTCAAAGCTCCAAGGTTAAAGAAAAAATATTGGAAGCAACAAGAAAAAAAGCATTTAAATATTATAGAGCTACAACAATGATTATACAAGACCTAGAAACTACTATGTTGAAGAATCATAGATCTTGGAATACTATATTTCATAGAGCAAAAAAAAGCTGGGTTTATTACCAAGGGAAACTTACCCAGCAAAATTAAGTATGATCTTGAATTTAAAAAAACATTTAATGAACTGAAAGATTTTTTTCAGGTATTTGTCAGAAAATAACAGAATGTAAGGGAAAATTTGACATATAACATCAAGAGAAATATAAGGCAAACATATATATGCATATATATATATGTTTAGTGTACCTTGGAATATAAATTTATTATATTATATTGAATCTTCTCATATTCTGCTGTGTACATGGAATTTTTTTCATTTTCTATTTAAGTTTAGAATAAATAAAAAATTCACAAAAATATTTATCTGGGGTATGTTGGAGCCTGAGATAAGGTCTTGTACATCAGTTCCGTAATGGATCCAAGATCTCATTAATACGGCTATTTTTACAATAGTTTTTTTATTTTTCAAAATATATGCAAAGATAGTTTTCAGAATTCACTTTTACAAAACCTTGTGTTCCAGATTTTTCTTTCTCCCTTCCCTAGACAGTAAGTAATCTAGAATACCTAAACATATGCAATTCTTCTAAACATATTTCCACATTTGTCATGCTACACAAGAGAAATCAGATCAATAAGGAGAAAAAAATGAGAAAAAAAAACAACGAAAGGTGAAAATACTATGTTGTGATTCACATTCAGTCCCCATAGTCCTCTCTCTAGATGCAGATGGCTCTTTCCATCAATAGTTTCTCATAATTGGTCTGAATCATCTCATTGTTGAAAAGAGCAAAGCCCATCACAGCTGATCATCACATAGTCTTGCTGTTGCTTTGGACAATGTATTTTTGGTTTTACTCACTTTACTTAGCATCAGTTCATGTAAATCTCTCCAGCCTTTCTAAAATCATCCTGCTGATCATTTTTTTTATGGAACGATATTATTAATGTGACTACTTTCTACCATAATAAAGTTATACACCTCAACCTGGACAACTCTTACCTGTGTCCTTTCATACTTTCTCCATAAATGATCCAACTGAAAGGTTGAAGCCATCCATGGACATCTTTTGTTTGCCTGGTTCCCCTCACTCATGCTAGGGTCACCAGCATTTTAGATCATATGTTTACTAACTCAAATCTTTGACATCATTCCCTATGCTCAAGACAATCACTGTCAATATGTTGCAGGCCATTTGTACCTACCATATATCTCTCTTTTGATGTTTAAGGCATTTAAAATTACAATTTTGATTCTTCGGGGACTTAATATTCTAATATTAAAGTTAAAAAGATGCTTTGTTTTTTTTTCTCGTTTGTCAAATGGGGCAAGGAGACCTAGGTTCAAATTCCATAATCTATATTACCTTGGGTGAGTCATTTAATTTCCTTGGAATTCACCTTACCCATATCTAAATCTCCATTTTATCCTCATCTAAAATGAAGGATAGAATAGAATGTTATAGAAAAGCATTTAATGAACATTTACTATGTGTCAAATGCTAAGAATACAAATAAGAAAAAACCCAATATGACAGTTCTTGATCTCAAAGAGCTCACATTCTATTTGAAGATGGGGGGAGAATTTGGCTTTAAGGTATATATGTAGGAGGAACCAATATTCCTCAGAATTCTGTGACAAGACAGGTGACAGCAACAAGAATTTATTATATGCCTCACTGCTAGAAATACAAATATAAACAGAAAGAATGGCAGCCTCAAAGAGATCCTATTCCAATGTAATATATAAGGTCAGAGAATCATAGTTTAGTGTGATGAAGCCTATGGATTTCTTCTAAGAATAACATTTTAATGCCTAAAATAAAATGCATATGATTACAAAGAAAATAAATTGTACTAAAATATAATTTCCCCTCCAATCCAAGTTCAGAGACACTTTGAAATCTATCCATTAAGGCTCATGGAGGATCTGTGTACACAAGGTAAAGATCTCTGGCTCTTGGGGGAAATCTCTTTTCTATTTGAACTTTTGAACTCACAATCCTTCATGAGAATGGCATAATTTTAGTGAACAAATATTTCTCCATTTTATGCTACTTTAATAGTGCTAATCTGAGATCACTGAACAAAGCTATCTCTGCTGTTCCATCTATCTAGAAATCAGGTATGTTCTTGATCTATGTATGAAAGATTGTTGGAAGATAGCTTCTTAAGGGTACATTTTATTTTAGCAAGGCAAAACTTTTTCCTCTTCATCAAAAATAATCACAGTGAGATCTTATATTCTTTTCAACTTTTTGTCAGTTGAGTTATTATGAAGATGCCTACTATTGGAAATAATCTTTTCTATTTCATCTTAAATTCTATCAAGCGTTCCTGAAATGCACTGCAGATCATTCTAATAATGGTTTTATAAAATTGTGAAAGTAGAGATATGAGTTAGTAATTACTAATATACTTTCAATTGCCCTTTAAAAAATTTTAGCACCCATGGTTTCTTCCAATTGGCACTTTCTCCTCTTAGAAATATATTGAGAATTGATTTCTTGTATCCTAGAGATTATGTTCCAAAGGCAGGTGGGTGGTAGAAGTGGATGAAGTCCTGGGCCTGGAGTTAGGAAGACTCGAGTTCAAATTCAGCCTCAGATACTTACTAGCTATGACTATTTAACCTTTGTCTATCTCTATTTGTTTATCTAGAAAATGTGGATGATAATAATAGTATCTATCTCACAAATCTGTTGCCAAAATCAAATGAGTTAATATTTATAAAAACATTTAGCACAGTGCCCAGCAAATAGTAGGCACTTAATAAATACCTGTTCCCTTCCTCTCACCTCCAAGATCAAATCTGATTTTCCTTTTAATTTTTCAATGTTATTTCTACTTCTTCACATAGCATAGCAAGAATTAAGATGTTAGAGTTCAACTTTAGTGATTCCACTGTTATTGATGATTGAAAGTTTGCAGTAAAAACATTAACAGACTGCATTCAACTTAAGTCTGTTGTAAATTGTACAATGATGAAATTATTGTCAATGGGAATGAAGAAGCAAGGACTTTCTAATAAGATGTATTGTTTTAAGCCTGTGGGTTGATGAAACATGTTGCAAGGACTTCAAGGAAGCACATGAAAACTGTTCGCTCTTTGGGTTGCCAAGTTTACCAAAATAAATCCATTACATCATCATCATGCTAAACTCAAGTCTTACTCATCCGGGTGTGTGACTTCAAGTTTTTATTAGTAATTTACAACAGCCAATCAAGAACACAAGGAAGGGAGGAATATTTATATCTTACACAGCGATTTGGCTTCGACATGTGGAACATCAAGGTCATTCATTACCTTATAATTAATCTCAAAATGAGACCCTCATGACAATCCATCATCAGAGAGAAAAAAGAAAAATAGTTCAGATTATCAGTACAATAACAGTATGTTTTTCCTCACTATTTTCCAATTTCTCCATGCTGTCTCAACATGCTATGGCAGATTCCAAGTTGGCATTGTAGCCAGAAAGAGCTGGGTTCAGGTCCTATGACTTATATGTAGGCAAGCTACTTCACTTCTTACTGTACTAGCCAACTCTTTCAGGCTCTAAAGTCCAGGAAAGATGACAGCCTGCATTGACCAAAGAGTTTTTTTACTTCTTTACAGGGACCACTCCAGTCCCTGTAATGTTAGAATACACACAGACAATAATAAATACAATATTTCTATGATACTCCAAAGTTGAATGTGTGTGGAAAAAATGGCATTAGGTTTGAGTTATCTATTGCCTATGTTGCCTGGCAGTATGGGATTATGGACTAAGTATGAGACTTAGAACAGAAAGACTTATTGTAACATGGTTTTTGACACTTACTATGTGACTGGATAATCTCCTACCATCACCTTTATTGTAAGAGCTGGCTTTTAATATAGGGCAGCTAGTTGGCATAATAGAGAGAATACAGGATTGGGAATCAGGAAGACTCATCTTCATGAATTCAAATCTGGCCTCAGATACTTAACTTGTTGTATAACCCTGGTAAAGTCACTTATTCCTGTTTGCCTCAATTTCATCATCTGTCAAATGAGCTGGAGAAGAAAATGGCAAAACACTCCAGTATCTTTGCCAAGAAAACCCTAAATGCTGTAACAGAAAGCTTTGTAAGGGTCAATGTTGAAGAATTATCCATGCATATGTTTTGCAAATAAAAAGCTTTAATAAAAAAAAGAAAACCCTAAATGGAATCATGAAGAATTGGACATAATTGAAAAATAACAACAAATAAAAGTATTAATATAGTGCTTTATGATTTGTAAAGTGCTTTATGTGTGTCATCTCACCTGATCCTCAAAATAACCCTGGGATGTTATTATACCCGTTTTCCAGAAGAGGAAACCAAGGTAAAGGGAAATGAAGGTATTTGCCAAGAGTCACAAAGCTACAATATATGAGGTCAGATTTCAACTCAGGTTTTCCTGACTCCTGGTCCACTATGTCACTTCAATGCTTGATATCTTTATCTTAGTTTCTTCATTTGACAAATAAAAAAATAAATCGTCTTACTAATTCACAGGATTTTTATGAAGATTCAATTAAATTGGGTAATTATTAAGCATCAATTATGTGCCAGATACTGTGCTAAGAAAATGAAAGACAATGCCATTCCCTCAAAGAAATTACAATCTAATGGGGGAAGACAAAACACAAAAGGAGACTGAAAAAATGGGAGTGGGAGAGATGGAGAAATTAGAGATGCTTCTGAGTAATACGGGCAGGTGAGAAATGAAATATTCTGAGCCAAGTTACTTCATTAAATGGATATTTTGGAGTTTGTTGACTATCTAATCAGAGGAAAAGAAGGTAGTGATGAGGTCAATACTCAGGATGGTGGAATCTTGCAGGTTGATGAGGTTTTCCCCATAGTAAACTTCCTGGGGCACTAAATGCTTTATAAGCTGTTAAATACAGTATAAATATAAAAGTATTATTAGTCACAGTTTTACTACTATACAATTGTGTAATCTAGGACAAGTCACTGAGTCCCCTCTCTCATTCTCACTTTCTTCATTTAATACGATAAAAGGGATTATATTAGATAATTGATAAGGCTTTTTGCTACCTGAAGTTCTTTGATTTAGTTTTCATGTTTACTGGATAATTGCACTAACCTTCATCTCTTTTTGCCTGTATGGACTGAGTCTTACCAGAGGAATGTAACACTGCTTTTTCTTCTTGGTTGCTAATGCACAGTCTCTGCTGAAGTCAATATTGGTCCATTCTGAATCAAGCCACCATTTAGTCTTCAAAGACACTGAACCTCACTGTGTGCATTTGGCTCTAGATTTCATTGCCTGTTTCCCTAAAGGACTGTAACTCCCTGGGGAAAGGCCTCCTCTGAAGTAGTCATTTTTCTCTCCTGGAGGTGGTTTCTCAGAACTGTAAATTCCAATTCCCTTGATGCTGCGACCTGGTTTGTGGGCCATGTTTGCCTCCTTCCAGAGAGGGAGCTTCAAGAAATCACATTTTCTGGGTGAAAATTGATTATCCCTATAGTGGATACAGCATTTTGTCACCTGTTAGTTCTGAGGAAGCACAAGAAGAGACAGACAGATGTATACACACAAAAATACAGTCACATAGGCAAACAGAATAGGAATTTATAAAAGAAGAAAGCCAGTCAGCTCTGCCCTCTGTCTCTCCTTTCTATCAGACTTTTAGTCTGTTATCCTTTATTTAGTTTGATCTTTGTTATTTATCCAAAACATTCAGCAAGGATCAGGAAAGCATCAACAAATTCTGTAAATATTCTCCATCCGATCCCCAGTCTTTTCAGTTTTATGTTTTGTCTTCCTTAATTAGAACATAAGCACTTTGAGAACAGAATTGTCTTTCTTTTTCTTAGCAACAATATGCTAAAAAGCATAAGAAACATTATTGGCTTGAGGTTTAAATATGAAAACTATTTGGAAGAGGGGTTCTAGTGTAGTCGAGGCTTGTTTTTGATAAGCTTCCATGGCCTCCTGTTTAGTAATAATTTACTAGTAACCAATTATTGGAATTTAGAAACTGGCAACTTGATTTTTTATATAGAAATTAATAAAAATAATATAGTGTCATTGTTTATATCAAAAGTCCCAAAGTCCCAAATATATAAGTAAAGATGTAAGAGGCATAAATTATATAAGGGGTCCTGATGACATAAGTTTCACCCATCAACATAATCACTATGGAGATTCTGTTTTCTCTTAGGTGTTTGCCATCTCACAGGATGACATGGTGAGAGTAGGCTAAAATAGAAAGTAGAACTATCTGACTCTTGAAGATGTGACAAAGTCAAGAATGTCTTACTCCCAACCTCCACCACTACTTCAGGCTACATGTCCTCACAAGCCTCACAGTTCCTCAAAGGACATGTCACTTCATATTCATTTTGACTAATAAAACCATGGTATGCAAGTAAAATTGTCAACTGTATGATGGAGAGTTGACTTTCTTTGGGATCATTAAACCTTGAGGCCTGGAATTGAATTGTAGTTTTGTTTCAACTTAAAGAAAATTTATTTTTTTCCTCCAATGAGCATTTTGAGAAAATAAGAAAAGAAGTCTTTGGCTATGTCACAGAGGAATTTTATTTTTACTTAAATATTACTAAAATATCCTTTTGATCTCAAGAGGAACATTGTAAGACATTTTGGAAATGAAGGTTATCTTGGATAATCATATGGAAGCATGAATAAGATGGTAATAATGCAGTGCAGTGACCAGTTGTAGCTTCAGAGAGCTGACAGTGAAGAATAAATTTAGGTTCTTGGCAGAGAGGTGGTAGATTATAAGTATAAAAAATTGTAATTTTATAAATGGCCAATGTGTTGATTTGTTTTGCCTAATTGTGCACCTATGTTACAAGGCAAAGGTAATTTGGTGGCTGGAAATTATTGGAACATAAAAGTGATATGTTTAAAAAGAGGGCAAAAGTAAAAGTTTTTCAAAAAAACCCTGCAATAAAGGTCAATGTTGAAAAATCACTCATATGTTTTGTAAATAAAAAGCTTTATATAAAAAAAAGAAAAAAAACCCTGCAATAATGATGAATTATGGAGTTGGAAGGATGACTTAAGAAATAATATAATTTAACTTGTTCATTGTAAAGGTAAAAGCCAGATGAATAAAGAAGCTTGACTTGCTAAAAGTTATACAGGCAATTAGTAGTTAAGCTAAGTTAGTAGGAAGTTAAATTAAAATTCAGGCCTCTTGACCCCCCAGTTAGGCACTCATCCTATTTTATACATACTTTCTTACTACATCAGGCCAGTAAAATATGATAATGTTTTTGCCCTCATGTATATTCTTTATTGTGATCCATATGTTAAGTGACTGAAAAGCCTCCTCAAAATGAAGGATTCTCCTGTGAAGCTCTGTGGTTCAAGATTTTAACTTCCCTCTGAGAGTTGATATTCATTACCCTTCTTCAAGGGATGTCTCAGGACAAATATGGCTGTCTAGTGAATTCGGAGAAGGGTGAAATGTAGTGGATGAAGCAAAAAAAAAAAACTTCACTACAAATGCCCACCCCACTCCAAAGTGTCTCAATAGTCATCTCTCAGTATTTCATAGTTAGTATATTCCCCTAAGACAGTTTTTAGGAGAATTAAGATGATAAGACTTGCTATGGCCATATTTGTATTTCATGCATGAACTGATGGATTCCCCATGGCCACTTTCAAAGCTTCAGAGGCTCCATTTACGTGAGAAAATCTAGGGAGAGTTTATCCTGTTGTCGACTGCAAACAAAGTTGGTCACCAATAAATAACTCATGCTTGCTGCAGAGGAAACTTTTCAACATCAGTTTTGCAGACCCTGCCCTGATTTTGAAGAGTACATTTAAATTCTATTTTTCCCTTGAATGGGCAATTTCTAGTAGATATAGATTGGAATTTTTTTCCTAAAGAATAGTTGTCTTCGATGAGCTTCCTTCCGGGGGTGGAGCCATGGTGGCGGAGATCAGACAGGAGTCTCTGTAACCTCCTCTAACCTCCCCTCAAACCAACAACATATGAAGCCTCTAGACTGATTCTGAAGCAAAAAAATCCACAATATCTGGAGAACAACACGATTCTAGAAGAAGATACTCTGGAAGAACCTCAAAACAGGTCTGTTTTAATGGGGCAGGGGGTGGCCTACTGAACCCAGACTGCAGTGCAGGGAGACGGGGGCAGGGAGTTGGAGCAGGGAACTGGAACAGGAGTCAGAACAGGAGTGGGAGCGTTGTGCTCTTCACACACCTGGGAGTCTTCTGCGAGCCTCTTGGAACAATTTGTCCTGATTGTGGGCAGGTGGTTTGGAGGGTCTGCCTTTTGAGGGGGATAGATTGTGAACCACTGAACTCCTGATGAGCATCGGACCTAGCTGCCATTACACAGCACCTTAAAGCAATCAATCAAACAACAGGACTGATAAGTACCAGAAATAATTCAATCAGCGGAGCTGCCCAGCCCCTGACATAATTCAATCAGCAGAACTGCCCAGTTCCTGAAATAACTCAATCAGCAGAACTGCCTCAGGGCAAATTAAAGCAGCTGTCCCATCTTTGCCCTAAACAGACCTCACACCTTTAAAAAAAAATGAATAAAAAACCAAAAAGAGCCCTCACCATAGACAAC
>JAJPUD010001662.1:280347-293138 GCA_023553655.1 Myrmecobius fasciatus | reverse complement strand
TTTTTTTGCAAAGGTCAATGTTGAAAGGTCACTCATATGTTTTGCAAATAAAAAGCTTTATAAAATAAAAAAATAAAAAAAATTTTATAGCACAGAAAAAAAAAAGAATAGTTGTCTTCATCACACCCACTTCCCGGGGCCTTGGTCCTGGCCCCCGAGAATTCTATCAGCAACTACTGAACCAATTTTCCAAAGTGCTGTGCAATTAGTACATCCCCAAACAAATATTCTCTGTGCCACCGAGAAAGAAAGAACATGAAGAAAAATATTCCTGCAACTGTTTATACCTTTTGCCTGCAGCATCAGATATAGGTCTACCAGTTCTGCTAAAATTCAGTGTTGCCAAGTAATGACCCAGGAAGATGAGATTTGTCAGGGCTAACTTCCAAGGGCTTCTCAGTCATAAATTCAAATTCATTACATAAAGTAAGCAGAGAAAGAATCAGCCGAGTGTGAGGGGAGGTGGTTACCTGTTGTCATTAAGAATATTGTATATTTTATGTGCAATTTATGCAAAGTATTCCAGTTGTAAAAATAGTAGATTATCAAGGTTTTATATGGGTACACAGTAGAAAGTATTTTGAAATAGCATATGGAACATTTTACTCTGATCTCTGAGGTTTTGCAGGTGAGAATTTCCAGGAGAAATAATTTACTTCAAGAACAATGAGCAAATTAGAATTATTACCAAAGGCAAATACCTATATTTCCAGAACCAGACAATTAGACTTAGGTTAAAATGAGAAGGAATAAAAGGCTGTCTTTCCTCTCAAGGTGATAGTTTGGGAAAGGAAGAGAATAAAGAGGAGGAAGAAAAGGAAGGAAGGGAGGAAGGAAGAAAGGAAGGAAGGAAGGAAGAAGAAGAAGAAGAAGAAGAAGAAGAAGAAGAAGAGGAGGAGGAGGAGGAGGAGGAGGAGGAAGAGGAGGAGAAGGAAGAGCAAGAGGAAGAGGAGAAAGAGAAAGAGGAAGAGGAGAAGAAGAAAGAGGAAGAGGAGGAAGAGGAGGAGGAGGCGGAGGAGGATGAGGAGAAGAAGAAGAGGTAGAGGAAGAAGAGGAAGAGCAGGAGGAGGAGGAAGAAAATGACGAGGAGGAAGAAGAAGAAAAAAGGAGGAGAAAAAGAAGCAGCAGAAGAAGGAACAAGGAAAGGAGGAGGAAGAGAGGGAGAAGGAAAAAGAAAAGGAGGAGGAAAAAGAAGGAAGAGAAAGAGGAAGAGGAGGAGGACCAGGAGCATTAGGAGGAAGACTGATACATATAGTGTTTTAAAGTTCATACATCTGTTCTCTCAATTTAGCATGAGGATAACTCCATGAGGTAAGTACTATCATTATTATCCCCTCCATTTTACAGGTTAGGAAACAGACTCAGAAGTAAACTAACATACTTAGAGTCACTGATTGTCCAAAGGCAGGACTTGAAGTAAAAAGAGCCTGGGACTTAGAGGCAGAGAACTTAGGGTCCAGTTCCCACTTGATTACTTACTAACTATGTCAGTGAAGGAAAATTATTTAACCTCTCTGATCCCTTTTTCCCACCAGTTAAATATGGAGGACACTTGTATTTTCTACTTCACAGAGCCATTGTGAGAAAGGCATTTACAAAGCACTTTATATGCGTAAGCTATTGTTACTAGAGTCATTGTTTCCCCTTTTGACAGTGTACAAGACAGTGTATGTCATCCTCCCCCAGTGAAAGCTCTTCCCCTTCCCCAATACAATCAGAGCGGAGAGGCCCCACTCAGGAGCCTGCCATGGTAGTTGATAATAATTGTTGCATTAATTGGTGCTGTCCAGACTAGACAGAATGTAAAAGATCCCACTGTGTCCAATAATTAATGTTTTTTCCCTCACTGCAATGCCATTAATAAGGGGCTCTCCCAAGAACAAGTAATTGGGTGGTTCAGGTTCATTAGAGTATTTATAGATAAGCTTTTGGTCTGGAAACATATAGGAAAGCTGATACTGTTTATTTAGATGCTATTATCTGTTGCTAATGTGTTATACTGCTTATGTATCATCCACATTCTCCAAGATGGTAAAGATAAAGGGAATATTCAAATTATAATGTCAAATGACCTAAAATATGGCTCTCATTTAGTTACAGTGGGAAAGAAATTGTTCACAGGTTCTACTTGCTATCACCCATCCAACATGAAACTTCCCTTTCTCTGAGAAATTTAGAGCTCTCTTCATGGAAGGACCATAAAGACAGTTGCACCTAATTAGACCTCAGAGGAGTGGAAGTTTCTGGGGTTTGTGATTATCAGAATGGTTTCTGAAGATTTAAAGCTGGTTTAGGAGCTAATCCTTTGAAAAAGTAGATGAAGGGAGCACCACTTTTATTTCATTTGTTTTCCAGACCTCACAAGGAACAATTAGAGTTACTGAATATTTTATACTTTACAAAGAACTTTTCTCATCTGTATGGTAGGGAGTGCCATCATTAATATCTCTATTTTACAAATGAGCAAATTGGGGGGGGAGGGCATGGAAAAGTATACACACAGGGGTATAAGCATGTAGGGGACTGCTGCTTATGAAAGGATTAGATGTGCTGTCTTTGGCTCCAGAGGAAAACCTAAGGAGAAAAAATAAAAACTATAATGACAAAATCTAGGCTTCATGTAAGGAAAAATTTCCTCCCCCAAGATGAGAGCTATTTCAAAATGACAAAATGGAATGGGCTGCTTTAAGAGTTGTTAGAATCTCTTTTAATAGATGTCTTTACACAAAAGCTGGATGATCTTTTGTCAGGTATTGAGTATGCTACCAAAGGAATTCATGATTGGTTCCAGTTGAACTAGAATGTAAGCTTCCTTTGAATAGGGATTGTTTCATTCATTGTATTTATACCTTCAGAACCTGGCACATAGTAACTTCTTCACAAAATGTTTGGTGATTGATCAATTGATCAGACAATCTCTCTGGTTCCTTCCAACTCTGACATTCTGGAATTCTCCCTTTCTTCCCCTACCGTAAATGCAGAAAACAAAGAAGTCAACAGATTCTTGTATGAGTCTACAGGAAACACATTCTTTGTGACATACACTGTAGAATTCCTTGGGGACTTTATGTTGTAGTTTCATTGGTTAATGATAGTAATATAATAATGATGACCTCGGAGACATAGATTTCAGCCTAGAAAGTGCTTCAAAGGTCATCTGATTCAACCTTATCATTTTATAGGGGAGGAATTTAATGATTAGCAGAACTAGGTGGAACAGTGGGTAGAACACTAGGCGTGGAGTCAGGAAAACTCATTTTTCGATGTGATCCTGTTTGCCTCAGTTCCTCATCTGTAAAGATGATCTGGAGAAGGAAAAGGCAAACACTATCTTTATCAAGAAAACCCCATATGGGATCACAAAGAATTGAACACTACTAAAGCAGCGGAACAATAAGTACATAGCAATTTAGCATTAGTACTTAATATGTATTATTTAATTTGAAATTTATGACTAGGTCGGCAGAAAATATTATTCCCATTTTACAGCTAAGAAAACTGAATTTCAGTCAAGTGATTTAATGTTATCAAAGCCAAACAGGTAATACTATAAATAACTGCTTTGTAGTATAGACACAATAGAAAGGCAGATTTATTTTTTGCTCAATATAAATAAAAACCCAAGCATTAAAGCTGATCAAAAGTGGAAGAGGGTATCTCATAATCACCATCATCATCATTATCATTGTATAGACATCTATATAGAACTTTAAGGCTGTCAAATTTTACCTTTCTGTGTCATAATGGGCAAGTCTTTTCAAATGGCTGTTTTAATTTCCTCATCTATAAAATCAATGAATTGGAATAAATTAACTGTAACCACCTTCTAGAACTCTTAGAATCAGAGACACTAAATGACAAGTTCAGGATTATAACTGAAATCTGATTCCAAGTTGAGTTTTTCAGGTGGCCTATCTTTGCATTGATGAAAGCAGGAGGGTTACACTTTCAGGCTCTGGTTTTCTAATTAGTACTTGATCAATCTTTGGCCAGACATCTTATTGTATGGCCCCCAAAACAATGCCTTCAAAATAGGAATGCTGATTCTTCTTTAGAGGATGCTCTGATAAATGTTGGTTTGTCTATATTTTAGAAGACTTTCTTAGGCAAGGTAGCCTGTGCATGAATGTGTGATGTAACTCTGCAAATTAAGGGTGTAATGTATTTAGAAAAATTATGCCCTTTATTCCTCTTCCTTTGGGACCAGGTAATTTGTTAGCACATCTGCTCTAGGTATTGGGGAATACTGGAAAAGATATTCAGAGATCCCTATCCATGGTCAAAAAAGCTGAAAGGCTTAGAGATAATGAACTTCCATGAAAAGAGCCCTAAACTAAGAAACAAGTGAGTTCAGCTCTAGTCCATTAATGGACTTGCACTTCTCATGAGCAAACCATCAATCCTCTCAAGGGTTCATCTTCCTCAGCAGTATAATGAGGGGCTCAGACAAGACATGACCAAGATCCCTTCAAGCTCTTGTATTAGGCAGAGCTGATTCTAAACTGTCTTCTGACTTACAGTACTGTGTTCCAATCTCCTCATTTTAGGAAGACTGTTGATGAGCTGAAGTATTTCTGGGGTGGATTAGGGTGATGAGAACTCAAAAACAGATCAGTTCAACACTTGGGGAGAGAAAATATGGTATTGTTTTTAAATATTTGAATGGTCAAGGGGCATCTAGATAGTGCAAAGGGTGGAGCACTGGCCCTGGGATCAGGAGGATCTGAATTCAAATGTGGCTTCAGGCACTTCATATTTTACTAGCTGTGTGACCCTGGCCAAGTCATATAACCCCAATTATCTTGCCAAAAAAATTTGAATGGTCATTCAAGTGTATGGAAGATGGATTAGACTTGATTTAGGTGGTTGCAGGGGGAAGAACTATGAGCTATAAGTAGCCACTATAAAGGAGTGTGTTTAGTTCTGTTTGTTTTGTTTTTTGCTCAATATAAAGAAAAATCTAAGAATCCTCCAAAAGTGGAAGGGGATGCCTCCTCCTCTTGCTCTTCCTCCTCATCATCATCATTCTGATGTCCTTTATGTAGAACTTTCAAGTTGTCAAACCATTTTATATACAGTTATTTCCTATTCAAACTTTATAATAACCCTGTAAATTATATCAATTTTATGATAGGAAAATCAAAACTCAAAGAGGCTAAATAACTTTCCCAGAGTCACACAGAGCGGTGAGATTTGAACCCAAATTTCTTTTGTCTTCATGCCCAACAATCATTCTATTACACATGAGGCCCCATCACTGGAAGTTTTTAAGTGGAAGCTGAAATACCATTTGTCAGGGATAGTATAAAGAGGATTTTTGCTCAGGTATCCCCTAAGAGGCACCTTCCAACTCTGAACTTGTAGTGATCCTTTGAAATGAAATTATATAAACTATCAAATCTTTCTCCAGGCTTGACAAGCAATTACCTAGACGATCTACTCTAAAATCAGAACTTTACACTTACTACATTAGAGGCTCAGTTGAAATTTCCTCTGTCAAACCCCAAAGGTTTCTAATAGTTCAAACTCTGAAGTCCTTGGCTTCTTCCATTCCAAATTGGAAGACTTGAGTCTCTTTAGCAATCTGTTCAAGAGGCCCAAAGACGCCACATCAGAGTGTCTTTATAGCTGCCAGGGTGTCTTGGACACTGTTTTCTAAATTGTTGATGATCTTTTCTTATCTGGATAACTAACCGAAGAGTTAGCCTCTTTCCTATTTCCTCACTTCACAGTATATGATGCTATTCCTGGCTGTCTTGAAAAAAGAGACAAACACTCTTGATAAGCAGCAAGTGCTTCCCTTCTTGCAAATGATGGCAGTGTTGAATACTTCAGAACCCTTCTCAAAAGCCTTAGAATGTCTTCAAAACCAGAACCCTATAGATACTCGTTTGTATTGTCTGATCTGCAAGAGGGAAGCTACAGGAGGAGGAGGAGCAGAAGCAGGAGGAGGAGGAGAAGGAGGAGGTGGCGGAACCAAATTCTACCTTGCCACCTTTTTAATGAGTAAAATCCTCTAACTGCTGCTGGATCCCACAGAGACTAGCTATTAATGAGTGCTTAGAATAGCTTGCGCCTGTTTTATACACGTATGGTGGCATGGGAGAACCACTTCAATTTAAATTTTACATCTGCTGCTATGTTCAAGTGCCCACTCAAGGGCACAGAAACACTTGGCAAATTTTGTCTTTAAAGAGACATTTCCAAATAAAGCTTGCCTGTTCTGCAGCCCCATTCTATATGTGAGCCCTTTTCAATTTTCAAAATATATATTTAGATTATGGGTAACAATTGCAACAATTGCTAGCTAGCATCAGGCAAGCTCTTCTTGTCTAGGTAGATCAGAGGGAACTCATAAGATGGTAGATTTCTAGCTAGGAAGGACCTTGAAAGCTGTCTATTCCAAAGGTTACATGGATAAAAATAGCAAGGATGGGGTTAGAACCCAGATCCTCAGTACTTTCCACCTACCACTATCCCTGCATCTTAGCTTTGGGGTTCCTATCTATGGTGACAGTCAGATAAATAGAGAGGAAAAGAATCATGGCATATTTGTTGTTGCCTCAGTAAGCTTATAGATACTGCTGATGTACTTTCTAGAAAAAAATGATGTCTTTGGGGAAAGAGCTCACCTGGAAATGTGAAGAGGAGAGAAAACTTTGCCAACAAGAGACCTTTGAGAGGTTTCAGGTTATTAGGTGTGTACATTTTCTGACCTTGCTCTCACAGAAAGTGGAAAGAATATGCAATTGGGAGGAAGTCTCCAAGTGAATTAATTCCTTGCCTCTAATATTTATTAGATATGTGACCCTATATAGCAAGTTATGACCATCTCTGAACCTGTCTAAATGTCATCTCTAAAACTGGTTCTCTTTAAGAATAAAGGAAGAACAGCAACCTTTAAAATGAGAATTGAGAAATCTAGTTCCTTAGGGTTCTGGCAAACAGCTCTCAATAACCTTTCTATTGCTACAGAAATTTGAGATTTTTAAACATTTCATTCATCCAAACAGATGGAAAGGAGAATGAAGACAAAGTACAACACTTAGACTGAGGGTGTGAATGGCAGAATTGTTAGTGAGAGTGCTGATATAAAAAAAAATGAAACCCATTTTCAGTTCTTTCCCAGATCATCAAAGTAATAGCAAGGTATGGGCAGGTAATATTTGTTGGAGGAAAAAAAAAAGGATTTGCCACACCTTCTCTTAAAGGGTCCTTGCAACCACCTATATTATCTTATAGATGAGGAAATTGAGGTTTAATGAAGTGTCCAAGATTATATATCTGGTAAATGTCTGAGACAGGACCCCTACCTCATTCTTCTTGACTCCTAGTCCAATTCAATATGATCGAGAGAAAACATATACCAAAAAAAAAGAGAAAGAAAATGGAAAAAGGGAGGGAAGGGGGGTGCAAGATACTGAAAATAGAAATTGCGACTGATTTCATCATCCTTGCCATCCTTGGAATAAGCAAGAAAAAGGGCTGATTTGTACAGAGTAGCCATAGTTCTAGGGCATCCCAGGGTGTTTCCAATTAACTCTGTTTCAAAGCTCTGGGAAGAGAACTAATTTAAAGTCCCTTTAATTCCAAAATCTACTCTAAACTATGTACCTCTTTTAGGGGTGGAAAAGACATCTCAGAAACAAATAATAAGCATAAGATATATTGAACTACTTCCAAAAGGTTGATAATCACTGGTGTGATGGTTGGGATCATTCCAAAAACACCACCAGTGGCACCAGGGACTATGGGTCCTTTCTGCCCAGAGGGAATCTCCCCTGAGTTTCCACTTACGAACCTGGCTTTCTTCCTCTGCAACAGAAACTACTGATCTCTTCTGTCAGGACAGTTGCTGACCAAAGGCTGAAGAATAACTATTGAACTTGGTAAGCCCTTCAAGTCACAGGCTTTTGCCATTTGCTCCTCATTTGACTTTATAGCTTATGGCTGAAGTCAAAGACCAGAATTTTGTCAATGTTTATTCAAAGAAACAGTTTGTAGGTACTTCTTGTGAATTGGCTATACTTCAGAAAGTTGGTGAAATAGCTTTGTTTAGCTATTTTTATAGATATTGATAAAAGTGAAAAATAATAGCTGAGAGGCGTAGTAGTTAGAGAGTAGCCTTTGTAGTCAGGAAGATGAGTTTAAAATCTTACTGACCCATACTGATTTCATGAATGACCCTGAATACATGGTTCTCAGGGACCAGGCATTCTATGTGTCCCTAAGACTCTAAATTCCAGAGTCACTAATACCAATCTTCAGTATTAAAGGAACTTTCCTCATTGGCAGATTTCAACTTGTACCTTGGTATATAAATTGATCTGGAAGGAAAACTAGCTCAGGGACTAAGGCCCATTGGTGTCAAACTCAAACAGAAATTGGGGCCAATGATTCATATGTAAATATTCCTGCAGACTGACTACTGACAGTGTTAAAATGTAATGCTAACTATGTTTAACTATATTTTAATTTATTTTGTTAAATATTTCATTGTAATCCAGTTTGGACTACACTGATGAATGTTGTCAGGTTGTATGGAGCTCAACTGGAACCTCCATGTAAGTGCATCAAGAACCAGGCTTTGTGATCAGAAAGATGTTTCTGATATCTTGTCCTAAGGTCTCTGAGCAGCTCCCTTAATCTCTGTATGCTCCAGATAGTTCTCTATTACTGTACAGAAGAATTGCTAGTCTGATTTGGGCAACTAGATGCCACAGTGGAAAGAGCACAGGCTTTGAATTAGGAAAACTCATTTTCATGAGTTCAAATCTGGCCTCAGACACTTACTAGCTATGTGACCATTGACAAGCCATTTAACCCCTTTTCTCCATTTCCTCACTGTAAAATGAGCCGGAGAAGGAAATGGCAAACTGTTCTAGTATTGTTGCCAAGAAAACTCTAAATGGTGTCAGGGGAGTCAGACATGACAAAAATAACTAAACAATAACAATAACAAAATCTGAATGACAGAGAGTTTTCTTTGGGCACTGCCTTCATGAATAACATTAAAGGTCAAGATTTTTAAAAAGTTCACATTTATGTAGACACCTGTCAGTGTCTGGGACCAAGTCAATTCCAAAGGCATATTCTCAATATCCACAGGTAGTAATGGTTATTCATAAAAGCAGGGGGCTTAGAATCAGGAAATCTGCTTCAATCAATAGATTGATTGATTATTAATTAATTGATTAATTAATGTTGATTAAGTGCCTACTTAGCAAAGCACTGTATTAAGCTCTAGGGATACAAAAAAGACAACAATCTCTGTTTTTTGCTGTTTGGTTACATTTTATTTTTTTTCTCATCTTTTCCCTGTTTGATTTGATTTTTCTTGTGCAGCAAGATAATTGTATAAATATGTATGCATATATTGGATTTAACATATAATTCTACCATGTTTAACATAAATTGGATTATTTGCCATCTAGGGGAGGAGGTAGGGGAAGGAGGGAGAAAAATTAGAACACAAGGTTTTGCAAGAGTTAATGCTGAAAAATTATCCACGTATATGTTTTGAAAATAAAAAGCTTTAATTAAAAAAAGACAGTATCTGCTCTCAAAGAATTTATAATCTAATGGGTTTTACTTGTGGTTATCAACTTTTCTACAGTCTAGCTTTGTGGCCATTGGCAAGTCACTTATTGCTAAATCTCAGTCCCTTCATCCCTAAAAAGGTACCAATATAAGAGCTATATTCCTCATGATTCATCCTAAGGGTCATCAAATAAATAATGTATTGATAACACAATATAAGTTTTGTAAACCATAAAGCAACATACATATATGTGTATATATGTATGTGTGTGTCTACATACATATACATATATGACTATTTTTAGTTATTTTGAAAGAAGATTCAATGCCATTGTTCTTGCAGCCCTCTTTTAAAATGCTAATATTCTCAGGTTTCTTGGTTTCTTGTCTCCCTAGAGAGTCCATGAAATAAGAAAAAACTTAGCACCTAGTTGGGAAGGGTGCTGAGAGATCAGGAAAGAGCAGAAAATGGCAGGGAGCATGGGGAGGGAAGGAAAGAGGGACCCATAAGCTGTTACCTGATCTCTGAAGTCTCTTCTAGTTCCAACTTGCTGTAGTGTAGTGTCTACCATAGGCACACATAGAACATGAAATGCTGTAGGTATGCCTGTGGTGTCTACACTTGGCTTTCTAAACATGCAAAGACTCACTAATGTGCATTAATGTTGAAAGTAGGTTATTTGGGAAAATAGCGGTTGTTTCTAATTTATGCCACAACTCTTTAGCTATTTATAGACTTCAACAACAAAGTTGTTTCATTAGGCTATGCAAGCCACCTCGCTTGGATTACGTGTTTATTTGCCTTATAGATGCATTGCAAAATGATGTAATTGCTGGATAGCTTTTTCCTTAGACTTTTGCATCGGATTGATAGGATTGTTGTAAAAATTTAACAGGCGAACAATTGACATTAGAACCCTTTCAGATTCACAAATGAATCCAAAGCTTAGGTGTTGCCAAAAGCGTTCATTGTCTCATAATTTGATTTACTTTTTCCATGCTGTTCCTGGTACATGCAAGTAAGGGCAAAATGGCTGATGTCTTCAAATGCCCGAAAGGCTAATAAAGCTTGCTGTGCTCCCAGCATGCTCTCTGCTGTCAGAAACCAGCAATTAACTTAATAAGGTTCTTGAAATGCAGTAGATCCATGAAATGTGGCATGTGTTGACACACTCCTGCTGATCTAAACAACCTCCCATCATTGAGTAGCAGGATATGTTTGCTATTTGAATTATTTAGGAGCTTGTTATGTGAATTAAAAAGCAGCACTTTGCAGTATTAAGTCTAATATTTTATGATCTTCAATTGATTAGGTAGGCTTTCAGGATTACATGTAAAGGTTAAGATAAAACATTCCTCATACTGACAGCCCTTATACTGAGCTAGCTTTGCAAAAACTGAGATGAGAATCAAAAAAGAAATCCATCCCTCTCCTTATCAAAGAAGGCTTTGCTATATCTATTTTGAGAGCCTATCCCAGATCTTGACCACCCTCCGGGTGATAGGTTATTTAATGAGATGGTGGCTATGAAAGCGCTTTGTAAACTGTAGAATGTCAGACAAGCATTAGGAAGAAATATGACTGCTATTAAAAATCTCAAACAAAAAACTGGCCTTTCCCAATGAAAATTTGTCCTATGTTTGTTTCCAACTACAGCTTACAAGGGCTACACTGCTGACCTGCTGCTGTGGTGAGAATGCACCTAATTTCCGTATGAGACTGGTGACATAGAAATAAATTAATGGAGATTCAGAGATGCACATCTTGACCTTCCTGAAACTGTACCATTTCCACTTTGCTCTGCTACAACTTACTGACTGACACACCCTTCAGCAATGAAGAATACTTATTTTCCAGTCTGGATGCTCATCCAACTGTGGACACATACCTTGCCACTGTGTCATTACCACCTAAGGAATTATTTATGGGTTCCTATCTCATTTGCTCTTTGGGTAAGAGTTAAAATGTGTTTTTCCTGAATAAAGTCACAATCATAGTCATCCCAGTCAATCAGAACAATGCTATGGACACTAAACAAAGCACATGCTCATTCATTCATTCATTCTTCAGTCTTTATAGAGTACCTGCTGCTATGCAGGGAGATTTGAGGAATACAAAGAATGAAACATAGCCCTACCTCAAAGGACCTAATATTCCTTATATTCCACTGATAATGATAATAACTTTTGTAGAGTGGTTCAAGTTTTGAAAATAATTTTATATATACTTATATATACTTCTTATATATACTTTATATATACTTTTAAACTTGTAAGATAGGTGCATATGTATACCAAAAGTTATCATATGTTACATGAGAGCTGAATGAGAAGCACACAAATATTTTATTAGTTCATAAGGAAGCAAAGCAAATTTGAGCTGTGAGAAATAGGGAAAATTTCATGGAAGAAGTTACATTTGAATGAGGCTTTAAATAATAGGTAGAAACTGGAGAGGCAGAGTTGGCAAAGATAAATAAGTATTCCATTTGGAGGGAAGTGTGAGTCAAGAAATAGACAGGGGAAATTATGAGATATATTTTAGAACAGCAAGTAGTCTAGTCCAGCTGAACTACAAAGTAGATAAAAGAAAGTCATATCTTGGATATAAAAATAAAGAGTAGGATTTAATCGATAAAGGAGAAGGCATAGTGCCATAGCAAGAATTTTGGACATAACATCAGAAGCATTGGGTTTTTAAGCTCCAGTTATGCCACAGACCTAGCAATGGGATCTTAGAAAAAATCATTTCACTTTCTATGAAGCTCATATTGTTCATCTAAAAATTAAGTTTTCTAGATAATCTCTGATATCCTTGTACCATTAATACAGACTATAAAATATATTAAGTGCAAAAATATCACTGCCAGATTGTTCCTTATTAAACTTGCACAATTCATAGAAGATATTATGAACCTGAACAGGAAAACAATTGACATTAGAATACTTTCATATTTACAAATTTCTGTATGTTAAGGAGCAGCTGTCAATAGATTTCTTCCTAAAAACTCTGCTACATCCTGAATGACTTGAAACTTTTAAAAGTTCTCATCTTGATATTTATAATGTTCCAACTTGACCCCAAAGAGGAGAGAGTGATTCTCCTTTCCTTTTTTTTTTTTTTTAACCGAGATGGTAAACTATAGCTGTGGAACATTGTATACGCTTTGGTTTAGTTAATATGTCAATTTTGCTGAACTGCATTCTCTCTCTCTCTCTCTCTCTCTCTCTCTCTCTCTCTCTCTCTCTCT
>JAJPUD010001662.1:214283-275331 GCA_023553655.1 Myrmecobius fasciatus | reverse complement strand
ACACACACACACACACACACACACACACACACACACACACACACACAAAATACGTTAGATCAGGGAATGTTACGGACAAGAGGCTTCTGAGGGTTGTGGCGTGAGCTGATTGGAGGATTCAGCTATTGTGTGTGTGGTACGGGGAGGGGAGGGAGGGAGAAAGGCAGGGAGAGCTGCGTTCAATTGGTGTTTTTCCTCCTGCTGTTATTAATTCAACTATTGACAAGTAAAGTAGGGTCTGTCATTGCCTTTCGGGTTATAAATTCACTGCAATTTGCTCTAAATGAATTAAATCATAATTACCTACCGTTTGTTTTGCATAAAATGAAACCCAAGAAGCTTTAAACTGGGTAGCTGCAGAGGGGACAACAGCACCATTGTTACCATATTAGACCAATATTTCTTAACTTTAAACTGAATCATTAGAATTTGCAGCTTGGCTTGACCAGGGTGGGCACAAGATAGCAAAGAATGACACCCACATCTGACTGCAGAATTATAGTTAACAAGTATAATTTTCATTCATTTAAGTCTAGACTGATCTTTTAAATCAGTGTATTTATGGTAACAGGTACACACACGCACACATACAAAATTAGAAAAGAAAATAGGTTCTTTTTTATCTTTTTCGTCCAATTGATAAAATATCTAATGCCATGAAAGTACCTTTCACAAGTACGAAAACCACAGCTGTAATCCACATGAGGTTTTTTTTCCCCAACGTTCAAAGGAATAATATCTCTCCCAAATAAAGATACTTCTGTTCACATTTTTATCCATTTTCAAGAATCTTTTTGTCATGTAAATTTGAGCTGATTAGTTTTTAATTTGAGTTTCTTAAAATGCGTTCTGAATACTAAATTCGAGCAAAAGCACATCGTTGCTGACAATGGGCTTGATCAGCAGATGTGGAGTTGTGTGTGTGTGTTTGGGGAGGGGGCAATTATTTGTTAGTATCTAAAAAAGTAACTGACTTCTCATACCGTGCTGCAGTTTATGGGAACATCACACAAGTCTCCGTCACCAAATATAACTGGAGAGTCAAGTTTGAATGTTAAAAGGAATCCAGTTAGTGAGTAATTGTAACAGCCCCAAAGAATGAGTGAATGCACCAAATAAAAAATTCCATCACTAACATATTGAGAGTTGCACACAGCGTGGAACAAGTTATAGCGACTTTCCAGTTGCAGGCATCAAAAAGAGGGCTTGGAAAGATGGGCAAAAACTACAAAGATAAAGGAGCAGAAAGTGGAATTTTTTTAAAAGGTAAACTAAAAATGGCTATGGCGTGAAAGAAATATAGAAAATAGAAACGATGAAGGAAGTTATATACAAATTAAGCAAGGAAATCAATCACATTACTGGGAAAAGAGGAAGAAAAGAGAGCGGGAAAAATGTGTTGGTTATTTTGGGTATCTTAGCATTTAAATTTTCAATTGCCCAAAGGTCATCAAGTTGCTTTTTTGTAATAAATGTATTATTAATGCTATTAAGATATTAGATTTTCAGGGAAAAAGTAAAGGCTTCTGATACATTTTATTATTTAAAAAATTAAAATAGTTATTTTATTGAAGGGAAAATGTTTTCTGCTTTTTCTGGGGAGGGGCAGAGTAAGATGTTAGTGAAAATTGGAACGTTTCATTTTACTAGCTTTGACTTTTGTTCATTAATTTTTAATTTTTTGGAATAACTCCCTTACTCTTGCAAGAGAGAACATATGGAATAGATGTTTTAGCCCCAACAGAAAACCAAGGCACATGTGAAACACTGAGAACTATTTTGTTTATCTTGATTGCATTATTTGAACAATAATATTGGGGGGAGGGTAGTGTTCATCTGCCTGGTGAAATAAAGATTTCCATACACATTTCTATTTCAGTTATTATTTCATGGAATACTGGCAACATTTAATGTCTCAACCTAAGCTACACATTCCTTTAGAACAAATCAAATGTCTTTAAAGAATATTTCTGTTTGAAAAGGAATTAAGCTTTCCTGAAAGAATTTTAAAGGTTGTGATATTCACAGTCTGATAAAGCAGCACCTTTAATGAAATTCTAATTAGCAATTTCATGCACTCTGCTATTAGTCCTATCAGATTAGTGCACATTTTCACAGCCTTCCTTTAATTAAGTGCACTTATTCCAAGTTTCAAACACTTTCTTTATAAGATGAAAACTGTGCTGAAACGTTATTTAGTAAACAGAAGAAGTGTGAAAGTGTAGGTATGCGTGTGTATGCAGATGGACATTTCTAACTGTCCGCAAATGGGTACATTTAGAGTTGGTGTACACAGGTTTTTGTTCTGTCTCCTTTCTGTTGTGAGTATCCCTTTACTATTTCTAACGGGCCTGTCTAAATCTACAAGCTTGTGGCATATCATGCATTTCCTGCTTAAAATCTTGCTCTTGCACGGTTTGCATTGTACAAATATTATGTAATATTTGGATTTCAAAGTCCTATTTGAGGACCCACAAAGGAATTGTGGTCCATGATAATATTTTCATTCATTCAGCATTGCACCAACATTTCTAAAGTGTCTTCTGTGTGCAGTGCAGGCAGCCAGGTGCTTGGGGAGAAACAAGAATAAATCAGAGATGTTCATTTCACCAACATGTCTAAAAACAGCCTACAATGTGCAACACAGCCAGTTGGGTGCTGAGAGACGCAAGAGTGAATTAGACAGAGATCCTACTCACACGTCCTACCTTAAAAAGGTAGGAGAGGAGGCTTTATTCTATTTTCTGAAATTCACTGAAACACCTAGCAAGGAGTAACCTGATTTATTAGAAGGAACAATGTTGAGGAAAATAAAAAGCCATTGTCCATTTCTGATGCTCCATTTCAGCTGGAAGAGATGTAAGTCACTTAAGTATTAATTTAAAATAGAATCTGAAATAAGAAATAACAGCATGGGGTGGGGAGCATCTCCCCAAAAGACACAACCTTGAAAGCAACTGTCATAGGTGCTTTTTTTTGCTTCCAGTGAGTTTTATTGTATCCCAACTTCAGCAACAACATATTGTCTTAAAATCAACTCAATCTTATCTTTTGCCTTTTTGTCAGATGAAAGTGTGTTGTCTCCATTGCTAGAAGTTGAAACTTGTAATATATTAACTAATTGCTTGCATCTCTAACACATGTTCTCTTGTTGATGTCATTCATTTATACTGTAACATTTTTGACATTTTTAGATAGTCTCCTGGGGCTTATAGGCTTCTTAGCAGTTCGGCTCCACTGAGGAGTGTTTGCCTAATGATTACTGACTGACATCTCAATAACTTGGAACATACGAAGAGTCTATCTATTGAACAGTTCTTAGATTATTTCTCTCCCCCTCCTTCCCCTTTCTTTCTTTCCTTTTTTTTATATAATTCATGGTCTACTTTGTCAAGTCATGTGTGAGCCATAATTTAAGCTAATAATTACCAGACATGAATCCAATGAAACATTGGTGTCTACACTTAAAAAAAAAAAAGTCCTGAATGTTAATGCATTCAGAAAACGTTTGCCTAAGGCCAGGATAGGTCCGGCACGCATATGGAAGCACTTTAAAAGTGATAAATGATTTGGAATCTACACTGTCTACTGGTGTGCTTCTCAGGAAAGAAAATTAGAGCTAACAGGTGTTAGATAGGGAATGGTGGGGCATTTTAATAGAATTGTCAAAATGTTGGTACCAGATGTTGACATTAATGCACACAGCGAGGAATGTAATGCTGGGCCGCCATCTAAATGATTATTTGTTTAAATTTCAAGTCTATAGCAGGAAATCCTTACTTTGTTCAGCACCTTTCTCTACAGACCATTCCCCCTGTACTTTCCCCTATGATTTGCATCAAAGTATAATGGCTACACAGCTCACATCTGCATGCTTTAAATAATCCATGGCTGTCAAATTTCATTTTTGCCTTTTAGATCATAGGCATCACATCCCCTTCCTTACCAGCCTTGAAGTCTGCCTAAATGTATTCATATATTAGAAAAAATGATTTAAATACTGCAAGTTACAGGATAATTAATCTTTGAACTACTCGGTAACTTCAAATGTATAGACCAAGTAATCTGCATGAACTTGTAATTACTATGTATTTATACGATATTTCCCATGTAATCACAAAGTAGTTACATGGTTATGTGAGCCCTGTAAATTATAGTGATACCAGAAAAACTAATCTCCACCATGCCACTGACAAAGCTATTCCAGGAGCTGCTGGTAGTCTCTTTGGTCAGTTAATCCAAGGATGAGTGAAGAAGAATCTGTGTTTTAAAGGAGGCTGGAATTTCTGCCAACAAGGGAGGCCCCAGTTAAGAAGTAACATGGGAATGGTGGGAGCAAAATGGCAAACTTTGGCCCTTTTCATCTAACTTTCACACAAAGACCCCAATCCATTTGTAGGGAATTTATTGCTATTGGCGTTGAAAGGTAATTGGAGGTGGGGGGATCTGCAGGCAAGACTTCACCAAGAGTCCCACACCACTGAGATTTGGGTAAGACCCTGAAATAAATTCCAGTGTGCATTTCAAAAGCAAGCCCTGGGGCAGAAGAGAGTTCTCTATCTTTATGAACCCTTTGAAAGTAAGAGCCAAACTTTTGCAGCTTGTCCCCGTCTCTATACACCAGAAGCTGCCTTTTCTTAGAGTTTTTTCTTTTTCTATTACATGGCTTTAGGGTCCCAAAATGTCCTCTTGGGACGGCATATTGTCTTCCCTCTACTGTATAGCAACCAAAAGAAGAAATAGCCTATTTCCCTCCTTGTGTGGGCCTTTGAAGGAATCCTCCCTTCCTCTTAGCAGATGTACCTTAGCTTTTTTTTCTCTCTCTCTTTCTCCCTCCCTCTCTCTTTCCTCCTTTCCTCCCTTTCTTTCCATCTGTCTTTCTCTCTGTGTCTCTGTCTCTTTCCCTCTCTCTATCTCTTAGTCTTTCTCTGTCTCTTTGTCTCTCTCTTTCTCCCCCTCTCCCCTTTGCTTTCTCTCCTCCTCCTCTTACCCCCCTGTTTTCTTGAAGGGATCAGGGAATGCAATTTATTTTGGAAGATATCAGAATAACTCCGAGAAGGACCTTGCAAAGTCAGGTAAAACTGTCTATTATAGTGTTTTATAGTTTGGAAAGTTCTCTCACATTCATTTGTTGGATCTTCATATCAATCCTGAGAGGCAAACAAGGAAAACATTATTTCCTTATTTTAGATATGAGCAAACTCAAGTCTAGAATGGTGAAGTGTCACAATCAAGTTTACATAGCGAGTGGCAGGGCCAGGACTCAAATCCAGATATTCCTACTCCAGATCCAACGTTCTTTCTGCTGTGTCACACTACCTTAAACTATTTGGAAGGGAGCAAAAATATGGGCTTTTTCTTCAGTTAGTTTCTCTTTTCAGACCTTAGAAATATAAGAAGGATGGGGAATGATGCAGGGTAGAAGCAAGAAACCAACTAACAACCCACAAACCATTAATGACTAGCTTCTGTTCTGCCCGCTTGGACCCAAACACAACTGTTCCTTTAATCTTTCCAAACATTATATCCTCCCTGTTCATTCATCTCCCTTACATAGGTATTGAAAATATATAGCCGATGAGAAAAGGAAAGTGGACAATCACCCAATCACCCATCAATGTAATGTAACTGGTCTGTGGGGGGAATAATTCAACCCAAGCCCACTTTTCCCTCAATAAATATATTTCTCTATCCAAATAAGTGCCTACACCCTTAGTTTCCTTTGGCTGCATAGATATAGCTAAATGCCCATGGCAAAAGACAAAAGCAAGAGGCTTTTTAGGAAAGATCTCATGATTCCTGCATGCCCATGTCAACATATTCTGACTTTTTACCATGATGGTTTCTTTCACTCAGGGTTGGGATCAGTCTTTCTGCTTTGTTTATTGTCCAGCCTAAAGTGGGTACATACTCTAATTCTTGATTCAGAATCAAAGGATCTACCTAAAGGAGCTTGAAGAGTTTTCCATTAGTCAGTGTGCAGTTTGTTAATCATTATTTTTATTCTTGTCTGTACCTGTGTTTTCACTGGTGTAGGGCAGAGATTCAGAACATTTTGTGAGATATCATAGGTCTTTTTTTGAAGTTTTTGAAACCTATAGATTCCTTAGAATAATTTTTAATGTGCAAAATTCAATATATAGGATTACAAGAGAAACATACTAGAATGAAATACAATTATCAAAATGTTTTTAAAAAACAAAGTCACTGACTCTGCTTTAAGAATTTTTGAAATAGAAGACCTCCCAGAAACAAAATTCCCTCTATCACTACATATGAAAACTGTTCTATAGCTTTTAGTCTTAGGCTAATTTTAATGTGGTTATTGATTATGCATATTCCCTGAACTGAAGTGCTGCTCTGATATTTCATTAAAGCATGGCTCTGGCAAAGTCAGAGTAAAGGTTTGGCAAAGGACAGTCTGTTACTGAAGGATCAACTTAGCTTAGCTCGAAGTTCATCATTAAATTGATCAAAGGATGATGAATTCTGAAAGCCAGAATACCTCAAAAAGAACCTTAGAGCAGTTCTCATCTGTGTTGGTTGAGGAAGGATTTCCTCCTTTTTTTAAAGCACAGATATCTGAACTATTGAAGTACCCCATCATCCTGAGAGGAGTGTGGGGATCAATGAAAACAGTCCTGGACCTAAAGTTGGAAGAACTGGGTACAAGTCCTCAGTGAGTGGGAATCAGAAAATGAATTCAAATTCAGACTGCTACTCAATGTCTGTTTGACTTTGGCCATACCTCTTAACCTCCTTGTGACTCAGTTCCTTCTCTAAGATGGAAGGAGCTGAGTGATCCTTACAATCCCTTCAAGTCTAAATCAATGATACTATGGTATAAACCTTAATAATATGGTAATAACCTTATTAACTGGGAGGACACTTCGTCCATCAGAACCTTGAGGTTTTTATAAGTTGAGAATAATAGTACCATACTGTCTATTTCACAAAGTTAAGCCCCAATTGAAATAATGGACATGAAAGATTCTAAGACATTATACAAATGAAAAGTATTCTTCTTCTTGGCTGGCTCATGAAAACTTTATCTCCCATTCTGCTCCCTCTGCACCAGAGATAGAATCATTTCCTAAATGGAGGCAATGAAAAGACTGCAAAAGAAAGGTACACACATGTCGTGAGGTTATCCTAAAAAATGGCCACTGTTTCTTATCAAAAAATTAAGAGCCAGTCTTGGATGTGTGCCTTTAAAACATCTTTCTTGGTGCTGGACCCTTCTGCAATTCTCTAGTACAATGCCTTATTTACCTGTCTAATTGATTCCTTTTTCAGTTGTCTTTGGTCAGACTCCTCCGCCCATCCCCCTCGTCAGATTTTTGTCTTTCCCGTTGTTGTCTAAGATATGCTCATGTTACCCTTCCTCTTTAATTTTACTTGGTTATCATTTGTGCTGTACAGTGGTTTCCCCAACTGAAACTGGAAACCATGCCAGCGTGGCTAGCTTCAGATCGCCCTTTTCTATCCTCAGACACCAAAGGTATCACCAGAATCTCCCTTAACTCACCCATCCTTGCTATTGAGGGATTTTGCTGGGTTCTCTTTTCCAAAAGAAAGAAGCAGAATGATGTCTGTGGCCATTGGATGTAGGACTAGTCTTCACTGAAGGGTTCCGGTTTCAGACTAAGCCACAAAACCTTCCACACCCACTAAGATTCTGGTTTTCATTTTTCTTCCTTCTTTCATAATGGAGCATCGAGGGGAAAATTGTCAGAGCTCCCAAATTCATTGGAACTCAGTAGAACTCAATGAAACTTGTTTCAAACTTCAGTTTGAATTTGACAGAGATTCCAACCCCACCAAGAAAAGCTCAGAATAAGACTCAGACTTAAAACTTTAAGAGGCCCACTGACTGCATCAGTTCAACAGAATCTGTTCATGGCAGCCCCACCCATTTCTATTTATTCTGGAAACTCAAGCCCTTGACAAGTTTAGCTTCTATTAAATGTGTCCCGAGATCCTAGTAAAGTTTTATTTCTTAGAGTATAGATCATTTTGTCTATTTGCCTTGTTATCCCATTTTTAGCTGGTACTGCCAATCCCAGGCTAATAAAAATAGCAATAGAGATAATAATTAATAATAATAATAGCTAGCATTTATATAGTACTTTTAAATTTGCAAAGTGATATAGAGATATTATTCTCACAACAATCCTGGGAGGTAGGGTAATAAAATCATTGTCATTTTATAGATGAGAAAACTAATTTGGCAAGGATCACACAATTAGAAAACATTTAAAGCTGGATTTGAACTCAGGTTTTCCTGACACCAGGTCTAGAGTTCTAACTCACTGTGCCACTTAGCTTCCTATAATTATTATGCTTTTATTTGCAGCCACATGGCTTTGGGTGTATAATTAGAGGATGTAGATGGAAATTTTAGTCTAATATTTAATTACTGATGTGGTCATAAGTCATAAGTCCCCTTTATAGGACTCAGTTTTCTTGTCTCTATGATGAGAAAATGAGGACCTCTAAATTAACCTTTCCAGATCTAAATCAATGGTAATGTCACCTTTTTCTCCCTGGGTCTCAGTTTCTTCATCTGTAAAATAAGGAGTGGAGCTTAGACCATAATTTTAAAGCTTATCAGAGACATTAGATATCTAGTCTAACTCCCTCATTTTATGGATAAGGAAATTGAAGTTTGGAGAAGTGATGATTTCTAAGGTCTTGTGCAGTTCTGAAAATCTGTTATTCTGGATCATATAGTTGAGATATTAATTAATCCGATATGCAACTTCCATGTCTGTCTGTCTTGCTCACTATTTGTTCATATTCACTTTGTCTCATCCAGTAGAATATGAGTTCTTTGAGGGCAATTGAGTGGCCCAGTAGATGGAGCACCGGGCTTGAAGTCAAGGAGATCCCAGTTCAAATCTGATCTCAAACACTTACTAGATGTGTGATTCTGTTTGTCACTTAATCTCTGTTTGCCTTAATCCATTTAAGAAGGAAATGGCAAACTACTCCAGAATTTTTGTCAAGAAGACTTCATGGGCAGTGTGGTTCACAGGTTCAAGCAATGGTCATGTCTACTGCTTCTCTTGTATTTTTTCACTATGTCTAGGGTAATCTCATGGACTTAACCATTATGTAAAAAGCACTGTTTTGGGTTGCTGAGGGAGATATATACATAGCCCAGAACTCTGTGTTGGTTTGTACTATAGACTGTGAGTTTCTCAGGGGCAGAGACCATAGCTCCCAATTTTTTCATAGCTTTATCTTAGCATCTCCTACTGTGTTCATTGCACATTCTTGCTAAGTAGTGTTTTCTAGGCAAGCCTCATGGAAGTGCACATGAGACCATCTCCAGAAAGATGGAGCTGGATTTCCCACAATCAGTAAGGAGAAAGGCTAAACCAACCTTTCTTGCAAAGGGGAAAATGTCATAAGAATGATGATGGTCATAAGTAGATCATGGTGGAATTCCCAGAAAATTTTTGACCTTTTGAATACTAAGTCTTATGCTTTTTCTCATCTTTGGGGAAATAATTCTTAGTCTCTTGGACTTGCAGTCCTATATCAATGCTATGCTAATCTGATGGTATTTGGTCCTTCTTTACAGAATGAAAAGGAGTGGTATGTAGAGATTTATTTTCACATTGAGATTTTAAAATACTTTTGAATGGCCTGGACTACACCTTCAAGGCCCTTAGTAAGTAAATATGGGGACCCATGTCTGGGCCTATAGCAACATGGATGGAACAGATAAGGTAGAGTTATAGCTGATTCTATCATCATGAAAAGAAGGCTGGTATGGTATCATTTCTTTGTCTTAGTACTCTTAATACATCATATGCTTCCATGATCTAACTTAACTTGAAACCATTGCTAGGAACTCCTTCTTCCTTATGAATGACTAGCTCTTGGATTTGGTTACCTGTGAACTCTAATTTGACCTCCCTTGACATTCTGATTATACCCTCCAAGATCAGAACTGGACCACCCCGTTTCCCCCTAAGATGGTTCCTTCCCTAAGGCTCTAATAATTATCCTAATTATCAGAGTTTAATTGCCCCCATTCTTCCTCCTGAATGGTGAATAGACAGTTTTATTTCATATAACTTCTTTATTCATAAAGGCATGCTAGCCACACCTGATTCTTGCTCTTCTGAGTTAGCACTGCAGTGGGTTCAGGTATTCAAAGCGAGTCAAAGTGTCCTCCTATCCCACTTTGCTTTCTGTTATTCAATATTTTTGGCCCAATGAAATCCAGTTAATATAAACTTCAAGGGGAAATCTGGGGGGATGTGATGGGGTTGGAGAAGAATCACAAAAAAGAAATGCTATGATTTGGAGGTAAGATGTAGAGTGGGGAGAGGGACATTTCTGCTAGGTGATCAGGATCAGTTTATGGGCTAATAAGCTGATAAAAAATATGATGGAGTAGGAAGGGCACTGAATATGGTGACTGGATATTTGGAGTCCAGTTCCAGATCTTTCACTTATAACTGTGTGATTCTAAGCAAGTCAGCTTCCCTCTTCGAGTCTGTCTCCTCATCTATAAAGTGGGTATAATAACATCTGTATTGCCTGGTGGTTATCTATGTCATATACATAGATTATGTATATGAAGTACTATAGAAACAATAAAATGAGTTATATATGAAATTTTCAAGTCAGTTTTTTAGCAACTGAAAGTGCTATTACCTCCTTTCCCTCCAGTGACTGCCTGTTGGAGTCATTGCCTAGCCCCAGCAGTAGGATAGGACCCCTCAGACGATTAGAACCCAAATTGGCTTCTCCCCATTTTCCAACCCAAGGATAATTGTATGGTGGATGACTCAATCAGCCTCACCACTACAGACCCACAGATTTCATCAGGCACCCAAACCAGCTGGAACCAACCATTTCTCATCTGGCAAGATGTGTTTGCCTTTTGCATTTAGCTGCATCTCCTCTCCCTAGAGAGAGAAGCAATATAAGAGAAGTGTGTGAGTAAAGGGCCAGCATTCTGGTTTTAATGAACAACATATTCCTTTTTCCTAATGAATGACATGGAAGGTTTTAAGGTACTGTCTGGGAGAAGTGAAAGCCTTGCCTTTGACCTTTCCATGACCACTGACCTTTGCTCCCTTTATCCTTGAACTCTTGCGTTCACAGGGGGACAGACTGGTGTGACGCACATCAGCACCCCAATGAAAAACAGTTACCCTGCTGTGCAATTCCTCAAAGGTCATAACAGCTCTCATTTCTCTAGATTAATTGAATTTCCTAATAATACCAAAACTCTTTTCTATTTTGCCTGTCTTCTTGACTAGTTCCACCTTCTTAGTCTCTTCAGCCTCCATTCCTCAGGGGATACTGATTAAAGAGCAGGTGTCACAAATATACATACTCCTCCCCCTATGTTTTTTCCCTCTCTGTGTTTGGTGTCATGCTTAACTGGGCCCTTGACTGGAACTGAGAAATCATAATCATACTAACTCACACATATAAGAGTTTTTTTGTTATTGTATAGTCATTTTTCAGTTCTGTCTGAATCTTCGTGATTTCATTCGGTGTTTTTTCTTGGCAGGGACGCTCTACTGGTTTGCCCTTTTCTTCTCCAACTTATTTTGCAGATGAGGAACCTGAGATTAAGTGAGACACGTGACTTGTCCAGGGTCACACAATAGGTAAATATCTGAATCTGGATTTGAATTCAGGTCTTCCTGGATCCAGGCTTGGAGTTCTGTCCACTAAAGCATCTATCTGCCCCATATATTGTTTTAAAGATTGCAAATATTTTACTTATGCTATCCTCACTACAACTTTGTGAGGGAAGTACAATTATTCTCTCCATTTGTTAAATGAAGAAAATGAGTCTCAGAAAATTTTCTTGGGGTCACATAACTAATAAGTATCTGAGGCTATATTTGAACCCACGTTTTCTTACCATTAAGTCCCACAATCTAATGAGACTAAGCCCCAATGCCTTTGTCAAAGGATCTGCTACTGTTACTATTCCCCCCACCATTCAAATTCTGTCTGCCCTCCCCTTAAGTAGGAGACTTTACACTGTTAGAACTCTGAACAGTCTTACAGTAACAAAATTATACTATTGGACCTCTATGGAATTATGGTTCTACTTTTTCCTCCATAGTTCTTGGCCTCTCTGCAAGGAAAATTCCTAGAGCTGAAGAGCCACATTTGCATTCCCTAATAAGGAATGGTTGTTGTTTGTTTTTTTTTTTTTAATCTGGGAGGTAACTCTCCATATCTATTTATAGTTTTAATATTTCCATTACAGAATAGTATAGATTTGCATTTTTAATGACAAATTATTTTCACATCTATCCTTTTAGTCTCAAAATAAGCCAGGGCTTATTTGGAGTTAGTGATTGGTATTATCCCCATTTTGTAGGAGAAATGATTGACTAAAGGTCATATTGTAAAGGCTAAAAACCAAGGATAAAAGGATGTTTCCTGGCTGGGGGACCATTCATTCCTGGACTATGCTTTTTTTTCCTAATCCTTAGGAAATAAATGCCTTCCTTCCATTCAAATGGAGAGGGACCATTGGAAAAAACCCTGCTAGACCTACTGAGTAGTGAAGATTCCTTAGGATGCAGCATATGGTGAATCCTTTTGCCTACAATATTGAAGAGAGAATGATGCTGGCTATGCAGAAGGAAAGGAGAAACTTCTTTTTTTTTTAACTAAAAACATTTTATTGTAGATGGAGCGTGCTAATTGGTTACTGCTTAGATGATTCCAGTTTTGCTGGCAGCATCCAAATTATCACAGTGGAACAAGTAAACATAAATCTTCTCTCTATAAGATCAGATCAATGTGTTAACCTTGGACATATTGACATCATGTAGCGTCTTTGCCACTTGTTTGATCTGATGCTTGTTGTCCAGAATATCCTCAATCTTCTTCATGGCAGACATAGTCAAGGAAAACTTGGTGATAGCTTAGTGACCAAGCTTGTTTCTCTTAGAGGTGCTTATCCAAGAGTATTTGGGCTAGCTTTGAAGCCTTAGTGTCTTGGGTTGTAGGAAGGTGAGAGACATTTAGATCTTCTTCCTTTCATGGCTGTGGAAATGCTTTAGGACTTTTCTTGGCCTTCAAGAACTTGGACTTGGCTTCTGTCTTGGTTGGTGGCAGGAAGAGGGAGGAACAACCACTTTCTTCTTTACCTTTGGCACCATCTTGGAAGAAAGAGAGAGAAGAGGAACTTCTGAATCTGGTCTAGAGGTATGAAGTACAGAAAGTAGTAATCCAAGTCTCATGGGCTTGCTTCAACTTTCCCTCATCCTTTAAATGATTTCTGTCCTCTTTGGATTTCTCTCTATCTGTGTCTCTGTGACTGTCTGTCTGTTTGTCTGTCTCTATTTCTCTCTCAGTACTGTCTCTCTATCTCTCTCTGTCTCTTTTTTGTCTCTGTCTCTTTTTTGTCTCTCTGTCTCTGTCTCTGTTTCTATCTCTCTCTCTTTCCCCAAAGACTATAGAAGTGTGTGTTTCTGTTAAGTTTATTAGGATTACTCCTTCACTCCTTCACAAACTCCATTACTGGAGATCCATTCCTTTGAGTGTAAAAATGCAATACTCTAGTATTGCATTTTTACACTCAAAGGAATGGATCTCCAGTAATGGAGTTTGGGACAGTCAGTGAAGTGAGAATATTTGAGGATTGAGGTTTTATTTGTGCCCTTCAAATTTCACATGGGTAGCTCTTTATAATGTTTCAGGGTCTAAGGTATAAGATGTTAGAAATGATGATCACCTTAAAATGAGGCCTATTTAGTCTTGCAGTTACTAAGTCTCCTTCCTAGCAAAGCGTTTAAAAGTCTTTAACCTAATGCTGGATTTTGTTCTCACTTGGAGCACCCAGTGAGAGATGAAGTGACTTACTTATGGACACATAATTAATAAATGGAAAAGCATACATTAAACTTAGATATTTAAAATTAAACCAAATGCTCTTATCATGATACCACAATTCCACTAGCAATAAAATTTGGAAAATAGAATAGGATTTAGTGATAAAGAAAGGGTAAAGAGAAAGATAAAATGAAGGCTGAAATGGGTAGACATTTATATCCAAGGGAATCATAGCAGTGGCTATAGAAAAGGTCAAACTAAGGAAAAAGACAGAGGTAATTGGTAAGTTGTACAAAATATTATCCTCAAAAAGGATAGATTCTTTTCTCTTAGATCCATTTATTTTTGAAGTCCCATGATCAAGATTTGCATGTGGTCTTTTTTTCAAAAATATATATATATCTCTGGCATGCTAGAGGCAACTTCCTAGAGACCAAAGCTCTTTGTCCTGGGAGCTGGACTATCCTAGTCTGTAACCACTCATCCCTAACCTAGGAAGCACAGAATGTGAAGACAATATTAAGGTGGGAGGGAAGGTGAATCTAGAGGAGTAGGGGGAGAGAACTTTTTATTTCCCACACTCATCCAACCAACCCTTACATGTAGTTCAGACCCAGTCACTAGTGGAGAATGGGGGCAAAATGAATCCTGGGAAAGCCAGATTGAAAATGTTATTTTCTCTTCCCCTTTGTCACGAGAAAGCTAACTCACAATCATTCTGAAGTATGAATCCCCACGACTCTACCCTTTACCTTCATATCCTCACACTTCTCAAAGCATGATTATCTTTTTCTTATAAATCTCATTGCAAACTAATACATTTTCCTCTCTGAGTAAGTGACACTGAGTCAATTTAGTAATCTCTGAGTAATTTCAAAACCTTAGCTGTCAGCAAAAAGAAGCTAGAATCATCAATGTCTAGAATGAGTTTCATAGAATCAGGAAAAGAGCACAAAATCTGGAGTGTCCTGGCTCTTCCATTTATAAGGTAGAGTCATGTGCTTTCTCTGATCAAATTTTCATGTGTAAACTGAGAAGATTAGACTAGATTGCTTCTGTGGCAATTTACAGCTTTAGGTCTGTGATTCCATGATCATGAGTGCAAAGTTCTTTGCTTGTCACAAAAAGAGACAATCATAGCAAACTATTATTATAATCATCAAAAGTCCTTCCCTTTTGTCTTGCCTTCTATGAGAAGAAAAAAACTAAGATTCTCTATTAGCTACAACCTAACCCTTTGCAGGCAATGTGGTGTCAAGGAAAGACAACTGGATTTGGGGAGGGAGACCCTAGGTTTATATTCTGTTTCTACTACTTAATAATTACATTACTTTGCAAAAGATTTTATTTCTCTGGGTCTCCTCATTTATAGAATAAAGGAGTTGGACTAGCTGGAATCTAATATCCCTTCCAGAGCTAAATTCTAAAATAATTCATTACAACAGACAACTATATATAATATGCTGTGCAAGTCACTAGTACTACAAAGAGACAGATATCATTTTCATGTTCATGAACTCTGAAAATGCTTTATCTGATCATAAACTATTGTCATTCTAATCTCTTCTTCTAACGTGTTTCCCATAACACTATTTTTCATCCATACTCTGATCTCCAGTTCTTTCTGAGGCTATTGTGCTTGCACTGGTTATATTTTTTTCTTCCCATTTTGAATCCTTGATTAACCACTTCAACTCTACCCTGTTCTCTTCTCTCACATCTCTTTCCCCATTATGCTGCCATTTATCTTGCCCCATCAAGTCTCAGCCTTAGATTACTCCCTGACTTCACATCTATTCACATGCTGCTGAACAAAACTGGAAGACCATACTGATTGGGTCTACTACAAATTCAACTGAGTCCTCACTATGGCAAAGCAGTCCTTGCATATCTTCCCAATCAAATTACTATCCTATTAAGCCCAACATTTTTAAAGACCTTTTCATCCCTTCTCAAACTGCCATGGCTACCATCCACTTACCATCTTGACTGAAAACCTTCCCTTATATTTCACTGAAAAAAATGAGATCATTATTCAAGAACTCCTTTTTCTCTTCCTTCTTCTGATCTTATATTACTCAGATGCTTTCCACCATCATCTTCTTCACCTTTGTTTTATGGGTACAGATGATCTTTCTCTTTATCAAGGCTAACACTTTTACATGCACAAGTATACAATTCCAAGGGTCTTCTTTAGCGGATTTTTCCTTTTCTTATCCCCACCCTCTAATCTTCAATTTCTCCTGGTCTACTAGCTGCTTCGATATTGCCTACAAATAGGCCCATGTCTTTCCCTTCCTCAAAAATCCCTCACTTGATCCATCGATCTGCACTAACTATCATCTTATATCTTTCTTCCCTGTGGTGGCTAAACTCTTTGAGAAGTCCAACTCTATGGGTGCCTTCACTTCCTTCCCTCTGATTCTCTTCTTAATTCTTAGCAGTCTGGCTTCTGATCACATTGTTCCCCTAAAATTGATCTTACCAAAGTTATTAATGATCTCTTAATAGGCAAAGGTGATGGTTACCGGCAGACATGGTGCTAAGTTCTGGTCTCTACTACTGCCTGAGAACCCCTAATTCTCCGTTGTTATCATCTTGGTTGCCAACTAACCACAATTCTGCTGTGGGCTCTCTTTGCTTCTCTCTTTATTTCATTCTTCAGCTTTCATAGACTCAATTACCATTTCAATGGAGACAACTCTCAGGTGTGTTAGTCTTGTTCATTTTTTCTGCAAACCTCCAAGCTCACCTCTCCAATCACTTATCAAACATTTCCAACTGAAGTCCTATTAGAGGAAAAAAGTATTAATTAAGTACCTCTTATGTGCCAGACACTATTCTAAGAACTTTACAGATATTAAATCATTTGATTCTCACAACCTGTGAGGTAGATGCTATTGCAACCCCTATTTTATATTTTAGAAATTAAGGCAGACACTGGTTAAGTGACTAGTTCTAGCCATAGACATTTCAATTTAGCAATCCCAAAAAGTGAACTTTTATCTTTCTCCCTATTTTCTTATTTCCCTATTACAATTAAGTGCACCAATATTTTCCTAGTCACAATTTAGGTAACATCTTCAACTTCTCAATTTTTTACCCTTCCTATCTAATCAATTACCAAGGGATGTTGTTTCTATCTCCATTATATCTCTCCTTTATGCCCCTTTCTTTTCCCTAACATTTTTCTAACATCTCTAACCACCTTCATGATTGCCCTTATCATTTTATACAGAGACTACTGCTACTTCTCCCCATCCCTTTCAAATCTCTTCTAACCCTGAATCCAATCTTTCTAAAGAACAAATAGGGGGCAGTTAGGTGGCACAGTGGATAGAGCACCAGCCCTGAAGTCAGGAGGATCTGAGTTCAAATCTGGTCTCAGACACTTAACATTCCCTGGCTGTGTGACCCTGGGCAAGTCACTTAACCTCAATTGCCTCAGCATAAAAATAAATAAATAAAAAATAAAAAAATAAAATTCAAATTCGTTGTCCTTTGCCCTAATCTTCATTAGATTCCTAGAATCTTGCTTATATTTATTAATTCTGATTTGGCCAATATACTTCATGTCACCCTGTTAATGATCTGGATCCCTGCCGGTTTTTATTGATTCTTTCCTTTAGATTAGACCTGGATTCTGGATTATTCCTTGTGAATTTTAAGTATTGAAGCCCTATAGACCATAGGCTTTAATAGCACTAGTCTATTTTGACAAAAAATGCCTTTCTGTCAGTTCTGCTAAAGAATAAGCATCACAGATTCCAGTTCCTAATGTTATTTCCTCCCAGCATCCTCATTATATTTTTGGATGAGATATCAAATTGTATTTGTTTCTTTAGGTCTTTGTCTATCCAATACCACCATTTCTCACTTCACTAAAGAAAATGTTTCCAAATCCAACTGCCAAATGTACATAGGCACCCTGTATAAAATGAAACTGGGTGTTTTCTCAAGATCTTATCTATTGTTAAAAAATAGGCCTCCCTTCCATCCACTCCGACTTTCATTCCATCATACCAACACATGAATGCTTTTTATTAAATGAAAATCTATTTTCTAACACATTAGGTCCTCTACTCCGGGTGGCATTCATCACTATGCATATCTAATATCTGTAGCTAACCCTTAATTCTCTAGACTTCTGTCCTTGAATTATACTAAACCAAAATTAAAACCAGTAGACCCTTTGGGGCTTTTGAATTAAAAAAAAAATTTAAGTCCATGCATTTGGCGTTTTAAGCGAGATACCACCATGTATTTATGGGAGTTTAATAAGTTCTTCCATTAATAACATAGACAAACTAATTTACCAGAACGTGTCTGTTTTAAACTTTGGGAACAAAGAGTGGGAGTATGAAAATCAATCTTCCCTTTGTACTTGAGCCACTGACCCGTTAAAGCTTTGAAGATCATTTCTTTAAGAAATTGTGAGGAGTTATTTAACTACAAACAGCAGCTACCTTCCCATTCCAGCTGCGTAATCAAGCATAATAAATTAGAGTTAAAAAAATAAAGGTTGACTCCATTTTTCCCCTTATAACTGCAAATCCTTAATAGCAGTTTGACAAATCGGCCTGCAGCAGAAAGCAGCAAACATTCTTTCCACTGGAGCTGGTTAGTCAAGGCAGGAGTCAGTTATTTTAGAGGTATTCTTGCCTGCAAAGCTGTTTATGAGAACCCCAGGTTTTACCTTTGAAGCAAGAATTGATAAAGTTGCCTGTCATTGGGACCATAAGCAATGCTGTCCCAGGGAGTATGTCTTAACCATGGGGTAGGAACAATATCAAGACAATTTCCTTTCTTTGTTGTTGTATTTTTTCCCAGGTACAAGCCTAATCCCTTGACTTCCCACCCACCTGATCAAAACACCGAAAATTCTTATTTGTGCCTGTCCATGTGAAAGCTAAAGAAATCCTATTTCTAAACAGCAGGTCAGCATTCCTGATTTTGAGACATTCCAAAGACTTTTATTAAAATTTGGTTGGTTTGGTATGAAAAGTTCAAAAGGCTTTTTTTAAGTGTTTTTCTGGCTTAAAGAAGGTACTGGGGCACAACCACCTAATCGAACCCATACCTAAAAAAAGCCACTTTTACCACATACCAGAAAGAAGGATGGATTTAGAATCAGAAGATCCAACTTTGAATCAATTCTGCCACTTGTTAGCTGTGTATTGAGGGACAAATCAAACTCTCTCTGGGCCTTAATCTGGTAGATTGGTGGGATAAATAATGAGTAAGGTATCTTCCAGCTCTAAATCTAGAGTCCTACAAATAACTAATATTTATATAACAGTTTAAAGTTAACAAAGTTTTTGACTTCCATTATTTCATTTGGGCCCCAGATTAGCTATCTGAGGTGCATTCAACAGAAAATAATATCCCCATTTAATAAATGAGGAATCTGACTTGTAGAAATATTAAATGACAAGTATGTATTCATCTACCTGATAAGCATCAGATTTGATCCTTATTTCATGTCAAGTCCTCTATTGGAGCCATATCATACTATTAACTCATTGAATTTTCTGTTCACTCAATTGCCCCAAATCTTTTTCAGATAAGCGATGTTTAAAAAAAAAAATATATATGCCTCTCCTATCTTGTCATTGTCAGACTGATTTTTTTTTAAATATTTTACACACATATTTATTAAATTTCACCTTGGATTTATCAGAACATTTTAACCTGTCAAGATCTTTTTGGATCCTGATTCATCATCCAGTCTTTTAGCACCCCGTGTTATTTTGTCATCGGCAAATCTGATAAACATTACTTGTATATAAGTCAGTGATTTAAATGGTGAAACAGCCCACAACCAAGATAAGATGATTAGGGAATCCACTTCAGACTTCCTTCCAAGTTGACATCAGATCAATAATGAAAATTCTTTAGATCTAGCTATTTGATGAGATCCTATTGTCTAGTACATATATGGCCATCTTTTCCATAAAAATTTAGTGAAAGACTTGGTCAAAGGCTTTGCTAAATCCATGTAAACTGTGTCTACAGCATTCCCAAGATTTGCTAGTCTAGCAACCCTATAGAAAGAGGAAATGAGGTTACTCTAGTTGATGAAACCAGGCTGGATCTTCGTGATCACTCTTTCTTTTTTAAGATGTTTACTAAACATCCCTTTAAAAATCTAAGATTTTTCATAAGAATCAAAGTAAAACTCACTAACTCAGCCTGGATATTACATTCTTTTATCTTTTTTTTTTTTTTTTTGCTTTTTGCTGAGGTAATTGGGGTTAAGTGACTTGCCCAGGGTCACACAGCTAGGGAATGTTAAGTGTCTGAGACCAGATTTGAACTCAGGTCCTCCTGACTTCAGGGCTGGTGCTCTAACCACTTCGCCACCTAGCTGCCCCTCTTTTAACTTTTTTTGAAACATCAGGCTAGTCATCATATGTAATGATGATAAACTGGAACCATTCCCAATAAGATCAGGGGTGAAACAAGGTTGCCCACTATCACCATTACTATTCAATATTGTATTAGAAATGCTAGCCTTGGCAATAAGACAAGAAAAAGAGATTAAAGGAATTAGAGTAGGTCATGAGGAAACCAAATTATCACTCTTTGCAGATGATATGATGGTCTACTTAGAGAACCCTAGAGAATCAACTAAAAAACTATTAGAATTAATCCACAACTTTAGCAAAGTTGCAGGATACAAAATAAATCCACATAAATCATCAGCATTTTTATACATCACCAACAAAATGCAACAGCAAGAGATACAAAGAGAAATTCCATTCCAAATAACTATCAATAGTATAAAATATTTGGGAATATATCTGCCAAGGGAAAGTCAGGATCTATAGGAGCAAAACTACAAAACCCTCTCCACACAAATAAAGTCAGATCTAAACAATTGGAAAAACATCAAGTGCTCTTGGATAGGTCGAGCGAATATAATAAAGATGGCAATACTACCTAAACTAATCTATCTATTTAGTGCTATACCAATCAAACTCCCAAGAGATTATTTAACTGAACTAGAAAAAATAACAACAAAATTCATCTGGAAAAACAAAAGGTCAAGAATTTCAAGGGAATTAATGAAAAAAAATGCAAATGAGGGTGGCCTAGCTGCACCAGATCTAAAACTATATTATAAAGCAGTGGTCACCAAAACCATTTGGTACTGGATAAGAAATAGAGTAGTGGATCAGTGGAATAGGTTAGGTTCACAGGACAAAATACTCAATGACAATAGTAATCTAGTGTTTGATAAACCCAAAGACCCCAGTTTTTGGGATAAAAACTCACTATTTGACAAAAACTGCTGGGATAATTGGAAACTAGTATGGAAGAAATTAGGCATTGACCCACACCTAACACCATATACCAAGATAAGGTCAAAATGGATTCATGATCTAGGCATAAAGAATGATATTATAAACAAATTAGAACAATGTAGGATGGTTTACCTCTCAGACCTGTGGAGGGGGAAGGAATTTGTGACCAAAGAAGAACTAGAGGTCATCATTAATACAAAATAGATACGTTTGACTATATCAAGTTAAAAAGTTTTTGTACAAACAAAATGAATGCAGACAAGATTAGAAGGGTAGCAGTAAACTGGGAAAATATTTTTACATCCAAAGGTTCTGATAAAGGCCTCATTTCTAAAATATATCAAGAATTGACTCAAATATATAAGAATTCAAGCCATTCTCAAATGGATAAATGGTCAAAAGATATGAACAGACAATTTTCAGACGAAGAAATTGAAACTATTTCCGATCACATGAAAGGTGCTCCAAGTTACTATTGATCAGAGAAACGCAAATTAAGACAACTCTGAGATACCACTACACACCTGTCAGATTGGCTAAAATGACAGGAAATGATAATGATAACTGTTGGAGGGGATGTGGGAAAATTGGGACACTGATACATTGTTGGTGGAACTGTGAACGGATCCAACCATTCTGGAGAGCAATTTGGAACTATGCTCAAAAAGTTATCAAACTGTGCATACCCTTTGACCCAGCAGTGTTTCTACTGGGACTATATCCCAAAGAGATTTTAAAGGCGGGTAAGGGACCCACATGTGCAAAAATGTTTGTGGCAGCCCTTTTTGTAGTGGCAAGAAACTGGAAATTGAAAGGATGCCCATCAATTGGAGAATGGCTGAATAAATTGTGGTATATGAAAGTTATGGAATATTATTGTTCTGTAAGAAATGACCAACAGGAGGATTTCAGAGAGGACTGGAGAGACTTGCATGAACTGATGCTGAGCGAAATCAGCAGAACCAGGAGAACATTATACACAGCAACAAGACTATACGATGATCAATTTTGATGGACATGGTTCTCTTCAACAATGATGTGATTCAAACCAGTTGTTCAGCGATGAAGTTAGTCATACACATCCAGAGAGAGTCCTGTGGGAACTGAATGTGAACCACAACACAGCATTTTAACGCTTTCTATGAATATTTCCATGCATTTTGTTTTCCTTCTTAGGTTGTTTTTTCTTCTTGTCTTTCTAGATCTGATGTTTCTTGTGCAGTAAGATAACTGTATAGATATGTATACATGTATTGTATTTGTTATATAATTTATCCTATTTAGCATGTATTAGATTATCTGTCATCTAGGGGTGGGGGTGGGGGGAGGGAGGGTAAAAGCTTGGGGAAAAAAAGTTTTTGCAAAGGTCAATGTTGAAAAATCACTCATGTTTTTTAAATAAAAAGCTTTATATATTAAAAAAAATAAAAAAAAAACTAATAGAAAAAAAAAAGAAACATCAGGCTAGCAATTGTTCTTTTTCAGGCCTGTGATCACCATACCATTCCTCACGATCTTTCAAAGATGAAATAATCTCATTTACCACTTCTTTTGGCACTCTCTAAATAAACCAAATTTGATGTCTTGAAATCAAGACATGCTTTTTTGCTTTCTCCCCATTTATCTTGAGCTCCTCATTGAGGAGGAATAGAAATAATGCTGAATCTGGAATGAAAGGGACTGAGTTCAAATCATGATTCCTTTGCTACCTACAGCCCGTGTGACCTGAGCTTCATTGTACTCATCTGGAAAATGTTAGACTAGATGACTCTATTATCCCTTTCTTCTCTAATCCATGACAATTTTTCTATTAGATTTTTTTGACACATCTCCTTGACAGAATAAATCAAAGAAAATAAGAAAGAAAGCACCCTACTTTCTCACAATCATCTATTATCACCTTCCAAATCTGACCCAGATAGCTATCCTATACCTTTCTGGATTCTCCTCTTTTCTCCAAGATGCTTGATTTTTAAGATGACTTTCCATTTTTCTTTTCCTTTCCTTTCCTTGCTAACTTCTGTTAGTTTTGAATTTTAACATTCCTGACACTATTATCATGGGACTATTCTGCATTCATCCTGCATTATCTGATGCTGGCTCCTTGCATCCAGATTTCTTTTAAAATCTTTTTTTAAATGTAGATACGTTGAGTTCCTTGGGAATCTCAGGTTCTTTAGATCACTTTTCCTTTTCACAGAATCATAGAATTAATAGAATTTCAGAATTGGAAGGGACCCCAGCAGCAATCCAGGCCAACCCACATTCAAAATAATCCCCTCTAACAATATGTAGACCATGTGGTCATCCAGGCTTCATTTGAGTAGCTACAATGGCAAGGCTCCACCACCTCCTAGGTCATTGTACATTTAGAGAGTTCTAATTCCTAAGGCAGTTTTTTTTACATTAACTTTAAGTTTATCCTTTAGCATTTTTTATCCAATACTCTTGGAGCTGCCCTTTTGGGTCCAGCAAAATACATATAATCCCCATGTTTTTAAACTGTAGTTCACAACCCTATATGTTGTCTCATAACTGAATGTGGGGGGTCATTAAATTATGATCTATTATCAGCAAATGTTTTATTTGCATACCTATTTTATATACCTATATACTTGAGGTCATGTAAAAATTTCTCAGGCAAAGAAAAAGGGTCATGAGTAGAAAAAATTTAAGAATTCTTGATGGGATTCCTCCTCTATATACAACTTTATACATACTCAAAGGTAATGATTGCTTTACTGAAGTCATCCATTCTCTTCTTCAGGTAAAATATTCCTGTTCTTTCAACCAGTCCTCATCTGGCATGGATATAACACCATTTTTACCATCCTAACAGCCCTACTCTGACTATTTACCAATTTATCAAAATCATCCCTAAAATGTATGTTGGTTCTAAAACTGAACACAATACTATAATTGAACTCTAACCAAAGTACAATATTACAAGAATATAACCTCCTTTTTCCTGCAAGCTAAATCTCTCAGAATGTATCCCAAGATCTCATTAGTGTTTTTGGCTGCTATATCACACAGTTGACTTATACTGACCTTGCAATCCACAAAAACCCACAAGTTTTTCTGAGATAAACTGCAACCAGATCCCAATTAGTGAAGATATTGAATTCTCTGAAATGGTCACAATATTAGAATGTGTATTATTTAAAGTTGTAATTATGTACAATATGGTAGTTGTTTCTAGCTCAGTGGAAAGAAGTAGAATGAATTTGAATAATGTAACTACTTCAAGGGATTCATCATTCTCTCTAATTGGGGCCTAGCTATATTGTCTAATCATATCACCTACAATATTATATTTGTGAATTTGATTTTATTAATCCAAATTTAAGTCTTGAGCTCTAACCTTATAAAATTTCTTAGCACCATGTTCAAGATGTTTCTCAACACCATCAACTGGAGTATTGGCTATACTTTTAGCTTTGTGCAACATGTATGTTTGAAAAACATTGTGTTTTTGCCTTTATCCAAGAAATATATTAGTGTTAAGCAGTATAAGAAAGATATCTGGGGCATTCCACTGGACACTTCCTTCCCATTTGATATGGAACCACTAATTACTGCTTTTTTAATTGTAGACATTCATTGACTTTGATTTGAATCTACATTAATCATTACTATTAGTAAGCCCACACCACCATATTTTCCAGAAAAAAATATGTAAGACTTTTTTTTTCCTTTTTATTATGATTCATTCTCTGTTCATCTTCAGAATTCATCTTGAGAACTTTCTTTCTCTACTTAGAATTTTCCCTTGTAGGATTTGTCATTGGTTCCTGTCTGTTCTTTCTCTGAACTTTTTGAAATCCATTCTCCCAAAATCTACACTATGTCTAACTTTTCTTCTCATATGTGGTCACACATTCAAAAACAGAGTGGCAACTTAGCTCAAAAAATTTTGTATCATTTCCACACTGATAATCAATTACTCCTTGCTGGTAAGAATTATAAACAGATTTGAAGTATTCCTTTATATTTCATTTATTTTTCTTTTTTAAAAAATTATTAAAGCTTTTAAGTTGCAAAACATATGCATGGGTAATTTTTCAACATTGACCCTTGCAAAGCCTTCTGTTCCAAATTTTTCTATCCTTTCCCCCACTCCCTTCCCTAGATGGCAGATAATCAAATACATGTCAACTATGTTAAAATATATGACAAATCCAATATATATATACATATTTATACAGTTATCTTGCTGTACAAGAAAAATTAGATCTACAAGAAAAAAACCCAAGAAGGAAAACAAAATGCAAGCAAACATCAACAGAAAGTGTGAAAATGCTATGTTGTGGTCCACACTTAGTTTTCTTGATCCTCTTTCTGGGTGTAGATGGCTTTCTTCATCACTGTACAATTGGAACTGGTTTGAAACATCTCATTGTTGAAGAGAGTCACGTCCATCAGAATAGATCATCGTATAGTCTTGTTGTTGCCATGTATAATGATCTCCTGGTTCTTCTCATTTTACTCAGCATAAATTCATGTGGGTCTCTCCAGGCATCTCTGAAATCATCCTGCTGGTTGTTTCTTACAGAACAATAATATTCCATAACATTCATATACAATAATTTATTCAGCCACTCTCCAATTGATGGGCATCCCTTCAGTTTCCAGTTTCTAGCCACTACAAAAAGGGCTGCCACAAACATTCTTGCACATGTGGGTCCCTTTCCCTCCTTTAAGATCTCTTTGGGATATAAGCCCAGTAGAAACACTGCTGCGTCAAAGGGTATGCACAGTTTGATAACTTTTTGAGCATAGTTCCAAATTGCTCTCTAGAATAGTTGAATCTGTTCACAGTTCCACCAACAATGTATCAGTGTCCCAGTTTTCCCACATCCCCTCCAACATTTGTCATTATCTTTTCCTGTCATCTTAGCCAATCTGACAGGTGTATCTCGGAGTTGTCCTAATTTGCATTTCTCTGATCAATAGAGATTTGGAATACCTTTTCATAGGACTAGAGATAATTTTAATTTTTTCATCTGAAAACTGTCTGTTCATATCTTTGACCACTTATCAATTGGAGAATGGCTTGAATTCTTATAAATTTGAGTCAAATTATCTATATATGTTAGAAATGAGGCCTTTATCAGAACCTTTAAATGTAAAAATGATTTCCGAATTTATTGCTTCCCTCCTAATCTTGTCTGCATTAGATTTGTTTATACAAAAACTTTTTAACTTAATATAATCAAAATTATCTATCTAGTGTTCAATTAATAGTTCCAGTTCTTCTTTGGACACAAATTCCTTCCTTCTTCACAGATCTGAGAGGTGAACTATCCTATGTTCCTCTAATTTGTTTATAATATCACTCTGTATGTCTAAATCATGAACCCATTTATGTCTTATCTTGGTATGTGGTGTTAGGTGTGGGTCAAGCCCAATTTCTTCCATACTAGTTTCCAATTTTCCCAGCAGTTTCTGTCAAATAATGATTTTATTTTTCAACAGATTAAATTATCATCAAAGTAATTAAAGAAATCAGCTATTTTGCTTTTTAGAAAAGAAAGAACTCCAGCAGATGTTTAGGTAATTGATGTCACTCATGCTATATTAATGCTCTGCATAAAGCCTTTGATTTGTTTCCCAAGGTCATCTATTTCCTCTTGCTGTGCAAGTGGTCTATAGTATATTCTAATAACATCCTTTGGCTTCTGCCTTTAATAATCTTTGCCCATATTCTATCCATCATCCTTCTCCTTTCTGGTTTCTGAATGATTGTATATAAATTCCATCTGATGATGTGTTAGCTTTTCTTCTGTTTTCTTCCTTATAAATGAAATACCATCCAGAGTTATATTCCTGTCATGTATATCATACTATAAAATTTCAGTGAGAGCTGTAGCATCAAATTTGCCTCACTGTGTTAGCTCCTTTAATTAATTTTGACACCTCTGTGTTGTACACTTGGATATTTCATAGTGGGCATGTCAAGCTCAACATGTTCAAAAATGTTTCCCCCAAAATGCCCACATTTCTTAAAAATTTGCCTGTTTCTGGCAAGGTTACTACAATCCTTCCAGTTACCCAGGATCACAACCTTGAAATTAACCTTAATTTTTCCCTCTTACTCATTTTATATATCTAATCAGTTATCAAGTACTATCAATTTTGCCTCCATAACTATCACTTGTCTCTTTACTCATACTATCACTGCCCTTATTCAAGTTCACATTGACTATTGCAAATCATCTGAAAACAACAAGAAACATCAAGTTGTTTCTGCCTCAAGCATCTTCCCTTTCCAATATGTCTTCTATGAAGCCCAAAGTGATTTTTCCTAAGGTATGGGTCTGCCTAAGTCAATCCTTTGTTCAATAAATTTCAGTGGTTTTCTTTTGCCTTTAGCATCAAATAATATTCTTATATTTATTATTTTAAATCCTTAGCAACTTGGATCTACCTGCATTTCTAGCCTTATTACACATTATTACCCTTTCCTATTATATAATCCAGTCAAATGTTCTTCCTGGTATTCTTCACAAAAAAAATACTCTATCTCTTATCACTATGCCTTGTGCTGGCTTTTCCCAATGTTTAGAATGCATTCCCACCTAACTTCTGTGTCTTAGAATTCCAAGTTTCCTTCTGAGTTCAGTTCAAGTGCCATCTTCTATATGAAGGTTTTCTCCATCCTTCTCAGCTGTAAGTGCTTCTCTCACTTGTATTTACTTGTATTTATTTACTTACTTGTATTTATTTTATGTGTATGTGTGTATTTCTTGTCTCCCCCCCCAAAAAAAGAATGTAAACTTCTTTTTTTTATTAATACGTTTTATTTGCAAAACATATATATGGGTAATTCTTCAACATTGACCCTTACAAAGCTTTCTGTTACAAATTTTGCCCCCCCTACTCCACACCCCGCCCCTAAATGGCAGGATATCCACTACATGATAATTATGTTAGAATACTTAAGAAATCGAATATATGTATAGTTATTGCCACATAACATTTTTTGTGTAAGAAAAATCGTATCTACAAGAAATAATAATCCGATAAAGGAAATACAATGCAAGCAAACCTCAATAGAGAACATGAAAATGTTATGTTGTGGTCCACATTTCACATCCCTCTCTCTGGGTGTATATGGCTTTCTTCACTGAATAATTGGAATTGGTTTGAAGCATTTCATTGTTGAAGAGAGTCATGTCCCTTAGAACTCATCCTCATATAGTATTGTTGTTGCCGTGTATAATGATCTCCTGGCTCTGCTCATTTCACTCAGCATCAGTTCATGCAAGTCTCTCCAGGCCTCTCTGAAATCGTCCTGCTGGTCGTTTGTCACAGAGCAATAATATTCCATAACATTCATATACCATAATTTATTCAGCCACTCTCCAATTGATGGGCATCCATTCAGTTTCCAGTTTCTAGCCACTACAAAAAGAGCTTCCACAAACATCCTTGCACATGTGGGGCCCTTTCCTTCTTTTATGATTTCTTTGGGATATAGGCCCAATAGAAACACTGCTGGGTCAAAGGGTATGCATAGTTTGATAACTTTTTGAGTATAGCTCCTAATTGCTCTCCAGAATGGTTGGATCCATTCACAGCTCTACCAACAATGCATCAGTGTCCCAGTCTTCCCATATCCCCTCCAACATTCATCGTTATCTTTTCCTGTCATTTTAGCCAATCTGACAGGTGTGTAGTGGTACCTCAGAGTTGTCTTAATTTGTATTTCTCTGATCAATAGTGATTTGGAGCACCTTTTCATATTATTATAAATAGTTTTAATTTAATCATCTGAAAATTGTCTGTTCATATCCTTTGACCATTTATCAATTGGAGAATGGCTTGAATTCTTATAAATATGAGACAATAGAATGTAAACTTCTTAAGGGATGAAAGTATCTCTTAATACTTACTATCTAAAATGTATAAAGGCATGGATTTGATAGATTTTTTTGGATTTTTATCTCTTGAAAACTACTGAACATCTCTATAGCTATGTAGATATTCTTTATGGTATCTCTCTTGAGGTGATATATCTGGAAAATTTTCTTATTTTCCTTTTCTTTAGTTTTAAGATGCTTTTAATTGCTTTTGGAAGACTCTAAAAACATACATTCTTTTTATTAATATATTTTATTTATTTCATTCAATATTTTCCAAGTACATTTTAAAAAGAGGTTTTAACATTTATTTTTAAAATTTTGAGTTCTTGGAACTTCAAGCAACATGATGTTGATTATATATATATATGTATATATATATAATATTTATAATATAGAATTGCTATTGCTACATAAAATGTTGTAGTTCTGTCCAATACACTTTGCATTAGTTCACATCAGTCTTCTCAAATTTTTGGAAACCATCTTGTTCATCTTTCTTTTACCATAATAGTATTCTAGCACAATCATATCACACAACTTATTCTGTCATTCCCCAACTGATAGACATCCCATCAATTTTCAACTCCTTGCCACAACAAAAAGGACTATTAGAAATATTTTTGCAAATATCTTTTCACTTCCCAACCCTTTTAAAATCTCTTTGGGATGCAGATTTAGTCATGCTATTACTGGGCAAAGGGGTATGCACAGTTATATAGCCTTTTGGGCATTGTTCAAAATTGTTCTCCAGAATGATTAGATCAATTTATAACCCTAATGCATTAGCAGGCACATATATTCTTAACAAGGTATGTTAGGACAAATTCTTAAAATGTGATAGATAGACTTCATCCCTGTCCATGTGCCTGTTTTTCTTGTATTTTAAACCATGGTCCCCAAATCCAAATCCCCATTCTCAGATAACATCTTCTTAACCAGCTGTCTACTTCTAAATGTACCTTTCTTATCTCAAGGCCTCGACTTCAAATGTCAACAGCTATTAAAACACTATATATTCTCTTAAAGACTTTTAAAAACTCTTAAAGGATTCTTTAAAACTGTTTCTAAATTTCTTCTAGCAACCTAATTTGTGCCCACTTAAATTGCCAAATGTGAGTAGTAGTTATCTTCTTTGGCAAATATTAGGGAGTTGTCAGAGATTCACCAACCATCACTATGTGATTATGACTCTTACTGGATGATCTATTACAAGACAAGTAATATCTTCTTTATCATTATGTAGAACTCCCTTTGCTTTGTGGGAAGAGTCTTTTTAGTTATCTCTAATTGTTCATTAGTTCTTCTTCCCATTCTCTTTGGTGTTATATTCTTATACCCATTTTTGAACTTCCTTGCAGTTTTCATTCCACCTTTTTTTTCTTCTTGTTTTCACTTGAAAGCCCTTCTTCAATATTTTCCCCCAGCAAACATTTCATTTTCATGGATAACGATGAATCTAGGTGTTCTTTTAGAACCTTTATTTTCTCTTCCAAGAGAAAAAAAATAGTTTGTATTTTGATAATAGATGACAATTAGTTCACAGTGACTGAAAAAATACTTTGAATACTCTACTTAGGTCAAAGCCAATCTCCCCATGTTCATTCTATACAAAAGTAGAACATTCAAACCCCTGTCATTCTTTTAATGATGCTGGTGGCCAATTCTTCTAGAGAACTTTGTTCATCTAGTTAGTATTTTCTCAAGTCATAAATATGTTATCATCACAATAGTATGTTGATAAAGCATGGAAATGACATTTTGCTAAAAGATACTATAAACAATGAAATAATATCAATATTAAATATATGTGCACTTAATTGTATAGCATCTAAATTCTAAGAGGAAAATTTAATGAGCTACAGGAGAAAATAGATAGTAAAACTATACTAGTGGGAGACTTCATCTGTTTCTTCTCTGAACTAGATAAGTCTAAACAAAAGATAAACAAGAAAAAAGTTAAGGAGATAAATAGAATTTAGGAACACTGGATACAACAGATGTCTGGAGAAAATTAAGAGGGAAAAGACAAGAATATACCTTTTTTTCTCAGTAGTACATGGCATCTACACAAAAAATGACCATGTATTTGGGCAAAAAACCTTTCCAACCAAGTGATGAAAAGCAAAAATATTATTTTCAGATCATAATGAAATAAAAATTACATCCAATAAAGGGCCAGGGAAACATAGGATAAAAATTAATTGGAAACTAAATAATCAAATTCTAAAGAATGAGTGGGTCAAAGAGTAAATCATAGAAAGAATAAATAATGTCATTAAAGAAAATGATAAAAATGGGACAACATAATAAAATTTTGGTAATGCAATCAAAGCAATATGTGGAGAAAAACTTATACTTCTCAATACTTACATCAATAATACAGAGAAAAAATAGATTGGGCATGAAGTTAAAAACACTAGAAAAAGAATAAATTTAAGACCCCCAGTTAAATATCAAACTGGAACTCTTGAAAATCAAAGGAAAGTTCAATGAAATTGAAAGTAAGAAAATCATTAAACTAATGAACAAAACTAGGAACTGGTTTTATGAAAAATACAATAAAATATTAAACTGTCGACTAATTTGTTTTTTAAAGAAAAAATAAAACCAAATTATCAGTATCAAAAATTAAAAGTGTAAATTCACCACCAATGAAGAGTAATTTAAAGCAATTTAAGAGCTGTTTTGCTTAATTACATACCAATAAAAATGATTATCTAAGTGAAAAGGATAAATATTTATAAAAATATGTTGCCCAGATTAAGAGAAAAAGAAATAGTACACTTAAATAATTCTGTCTTAGAAAAACAATTGAACAAATTGTTAATGAGCTCTCTAAGAAAAAAAATCCCCAGGACCAGATGGACTCACATTAAAATTCTACCAAGCATTTGAAGAACAATTAATTTTAATATTTTAAAACTATTTTGCGAAATAGACAAAATTGTGTTCGGCCAAATTCCTTTTACAGCAAACCTTTTAAGGTGCTGATATCTAAACCCAATAGAGGAAAAACAGAGAAATAAAACTATAGACCAATTTCCCTAATGAATATTGATGAAAAAATAAATAAAATACTAGCAAGGCAATTATAGCAATATATCACAAGGATCATATACTATGATTAGATAGGAGTTATGCCAAGAATGCAGGGCTGCTTCAATATTAGAAAAGCTATCAGCATAATTGACCCATATTAATAACAATAAAATTCATATGGTTATCTTAATAGATGGAGAAAAACTTTCATCAAAATACACCATAAATTCCTATCAAAAACACTAGAAAATAGAAATAAATGCAGGTTTCCTTAAAATAAGTAGTATCTATCTAGAACCATATGATGAAATACTACTATTCTATAAGAAATGATAAGCAATGTTTTCAGAAAAACCTGCAAAGACTCATGTGAACTGATGCAAAGGAATTGGGGTAGAAAAAGAAGAGCATTATAGCCACAGCAATATTTTATGGTGCCAAATCAGTTGTGTATGGTAAGTAACAAAGGCACACCTCTGTTTATTCAAAATGACCAAATAATTCCTGAACTCGTTTAAAACTCAGAAAGACATCATATTGTTGATGTTCTGTGGTTTTTCAATGGAGACAAACTCTAGGAGATTGTTAAGTTTGGAACAGAGAGATAACTTTTATGTGTACTGACTCGGGGAATTCAAGAGTGAATCTGAGTGTAAAGAGGGGTTTCATTATAATGAGTGAAGAAGCACAGAAAATATAAGTAATTAACAAAAACACAAATTAACACAGAAACTAAAAACATCAATACAGCCAGCAAAAAGAATAAATATAATCAATTTAAAATCCAATCTGACAATTAAATAGCCTTAGAGAATAAAATGAGATACAGCAACTAGAAGCAGCTCTCTCTCTTTCTTCTCTCTCTCTCTTTCTTCTCTCTCTCTCTTTCTTCTCTCTCTCTCTTCTCTCTCTCTCTCTCTCTCTCTCTCTCTCTCTCTCTCTCTCTCTCTCTCTTTCTTTCTTTCTCTCAAGTGTATAGTTCAAGTGAATTGACCCACTTGTACCCCAAGCTCCCACAAGGGAGTAGATAGGGGTAGCTAGGTAGTGAAGTGGAGGGACCATTGAACTTCCTGTGGTCAAACAGACCCCAGTTTGAATCCTGCCTAAGATATTAGCTGTCTGACACTAAACAAATTGCCTATTCTATAAGTCCCAGTAAAATGGGACTGTGATCATCTGTGAGAACTGTTATGTAGTAAAGTGCTTTTAGTGCAGTGGGAACCAATTGAAAGCTGGAGGCCGTTAGATGGCTCAGTGGGTAGAGTGTTGGGCCTGTAGTCAGGGAGCTGCTGTGACTGTTCAGTCATTTCAGTTATCTCCAATTCTTCATGACCTCATTTGGGATTTTCTTGGCAGATATTTTACCATTTCCTTCTCCAGCTCATTTTATAGATGAGGAACTAAAGCTAAAATGGTTAAGTGTCTTGCCCAGAGTCATATAGTTAGGAAATGTTTGAGACTAGATTTGAATTTACAAAACTTCCAGGCCCAGGGCTCTAGCCACATGCTACTTCAGAAATTTATGAACTGTGTGACACTGGAAAAATCTCTTAACCTGTTGGCTTTGATTCACTAGAGAAGGAAATGGAAAATTACTCTAGTATCATTTCCAAGAAAACACTAAAAGGGGTCAGAAAGAATTGGACACAACTGAACAACAAAACTACTGGAGCTCACTGTTACACTAAGACTTTTGGGACATTCTGCATAAATGTTGCCTACTTCCATTTTGTGGAGGTTACAGGGCACTCAAAAATTTTCCATCCAGACACATAGGATCTAGTGTCTGAAAAAACCTGGGAAAACGTATATGAAGTGATGCAAACTGAAGTGAGTAGAAACAGAAAAACATTGTACCCAGTAACCACAAAATTGTAAGGAAAATCAACTATGAAATACTTAGTTACTCAGGTCAACACCACAATCCATGACAATTACAAAAGATTCAAGATGAAAACTGCCCTTTACCTCCAGAAAGAAAATTGATGACTTTGGATGCAAATTGAAACATATATTACCCCCTTTATTTTTCTTGCTTTTTTTGCAACATGGCTAATGTAGAAATATATTTTGCATAACTTCAAATGTATAGTAGGTTTCCTATTACTTGCTTTCTCAATGAGTAGACAGAATGGAGGGAGATAATTTGGAAACAAAAGTAAAAATGTTTTAAGTTACAATTTTTTAAGTGTGATTTGAACTCGATCTGGAGGAAAGCCAGGGAAGTCAAAAAGGGAGGCAAGGAGGGTTATATTCTGTCAACTGCACCACTTGGCTGCCCACACTATATTCAGATTCACCTTCTTTCCCTATTTTTTCAAATAGTTTATATAGTATTGGGATTAATTGTTCTTTGAATGTTTGGTAAAATTCACATGTAAATCCATCTGGCCCTGGAGATTTTTTCTTAGGGAGTTGATTAATAGCTTGTTCTATTTCTTTTTCCAAAATGGGGCTATTTAAATAATTTATTTTCTCTTCTGTTAACATAGGCAATCTATATTTTTGTAAATATTCCTCCATTTCATTTAGATTATCAAATTTATTGGCATAAATTTGGGCAAAGAAACTCCTAATTATTACTCTAATTTCCTCTTCATTGGAGGAAAGTTCTCCCTTATCATTTTTGAGACTAACAATTTGATTTTCCTCTTTCCTTTTTCTAATCAAATTAACTAAAGGCTTATCTATTTTGTTGGTTTTTTCATAATACCAACTCTTAGTTTTATTTATTAATTCGATAGTTTTCTTATTTTCAATTTTATTGATCTCTCCTTTAATTTTCAGAATTTCCAATTTGGTATTTAATTGAGGGTTTTTAATTTGGTCTTTTTCTAGCTTTTTTAATTGTATGCCCAGTTCATTGATCTTCTCTTTCTCTGTTTTACGCAAGTAAGCATCTGGAGATATAAAATTACCCCTTATAACCGCTTTAGCCGTGTCCCACAAATTTTGGTATGTTGTCTCATTATTGTCATTCTCCTGGATGAAATTATCGATTGTGTCTATGATTTGCTCTTTCACCCATTCATTCTTCTGGATGATCCTGTATCATTCTACAGGATTAGATTATTTAATTTCCAATTAACTTGTGGTCTATTTTCTCCTGGCCTTATATTACATGTGAGTTTTATTGCATCATGATCTGAGAAGGATGCATTTACTATTTCTGCTTTTCTGCATTTGATTTTGAGGTTTTTATGCCCTAACACATGATCAATTTTCGTATAAGTTCCATGAACCCCTGAGAAAAAGTATATTCCCTTCTATCACCATTCAATTTTCTCCAGAGATCTATCATACCTAACTTTTCTAGCCTTTTGTTAACCTTCCTAACTTCTTTCTTATTTATTTTGGAATTTGATTTATCTAATTCTGAGAGAGCAAGGTTGAGATCTCCCACTAGTATAGTATTACTGTCTATTTCTCCTTGCATCTCTCTTAACTTCTCCTCTAGGAATTTGGATGCTATACCACTTGGTGCATATATGTTAAGTATTGATACTGCTTCATTGTCTATGGAACCCTTTAGTAAAATGTAGTTTCCTTCCTTATCTCTTTTAATTAGATCTATTTTTGTTTTTACTTGACCCGAGATAAGGATTGCTACCTCTGCCTTTCTTTGTTCACCTGAAACATAGAAGATTCTGCTCCAGCCCTTTACCTTCACTCTGTATGTATCTCTATGTTTTAGATGTGTTTCTTGTAAACAACATATTATAGGATTCTGGCTTTTAATCTAGTCCGCTATCCATTTCTGTTTTATGGGAGAGTTCATCCCATTCACATTCACGGTTAAAATAACTATATCTGTATTCCCTGCCATCTTATTTACCCAGAGTTATTATTTTCTCTTCCCTTTCCCCTCTCTCCCTTCCCCCCTCCCCAGTACTTTATTTTTGATGACCACCTCCCACCAATAGTCTTCCCCCCTTTAGAGTCCCTCCCTCCCCTTTATACCTTTCCCCTAATCCTTCTATTAGTTTATCCCTTTCCTTTCCTCCTTTCCCTCCCACCTTCCCACAAGGAGGGTCAGTGCTTTCTTTGAAGCCAAATGTGTCTGATATACTCTCTTAGAGTCCACTCTAATGAGAGTAAGGTTTACACAATACTCATCGCCTTCCCTTCTTTCCCTCAATTATATTAGATCTTCTATGTCTCTTTATGAGATTTTGCCTTATTTTACCTCCATTATTTTTACTTTATTTTTCCTCCTTCCCCCCCCCTTTTTCAGTATGGTATCCCTTCCACCTCTAATTTCCCTTCCATTATTATCAAAGAAAAATCGAATTATACCCCCATTCTTTAAGGATACCTATAGTAGAAATATAGTTCTAAAAAGTTCTTTCTTTTTTACCTTTTTATGCTTCTCTTGAGTTCTGTATTTGGAGGTCAAATTTGTTGTTCAGATCTGGTCTTTTCATTAGAAATATGTGAAATTCTCCTGTATCATTGAATGACCATCTTCTTCCCTGGAAGATGATGCTCATTCTAGCTGGATAACTTATTCTTGGCTGTAATCCAAGTTATTTTGCCTTTCAGAATATCTGATTCCAGGCCCTTCTATCCTTCAATGTGAAAGCTGACAGATCCTGTGTAATTCTAATTACAGTTCCTCGGTATTTGAACTGTTTCTTTCTAGCTGCTTGCAATATCTTTTCCTTGGTGCGATAGTCCTGAAATTTGGCCACGACATTCCTTGGGGTTTTAATTTTTGGGTCTCTTTCAGGAGGTGATCGGTGAATTCTTTCAATGCCAATTTTGCCTTCTGATTCTAAAACATTAGGGCAATTCTCTTTCATGATTTCCTGGAAGATAGCATCAAGGTTCTTTTTTTCATTGTGGCTTTCAGGGAGTCCAATAATCCTTAAATTGTCTCTCCTGGATCTGTTTTCCAAGTCAGTTGTTTTTCCTAGGAGATATTTCATATTTTCTTCTATTTTTTCATTTTTTTTTGTTTTTGTTTGACTGATTCTTGAAGTCTTATTGAGTCATTTACTTCTATTTGTTCAATTTTAATTTTTAGAGTATTATTTCCTTCAGTTATCTTTTTAAGCTCCTTTTGTAGCTGGCCAATTGAATTTCTTGATTCAATGCATTCTTTTTCCATTTTGCCAATTTTATTTTTCAATGAATTGTTGTCTTTTTCCAATTTACCATTTTTATTTTCCAGTGAATTGGTGATTTTTTCCAATTCACCAATTTTGTTTTTCAGGGAATTGGTGATTTTTTCCAATTCACCAATTTTGTTTTTCAGGGAATTGTTGTTTTTTTCCAATTCACCATTTTTATTTTCCAGTGAATTGGTGATTTTTTTCCAATTCACCAATTTTATTTTTCAGTGAATTGTTTTCTTTTTCCAATTCACCAGTCCTGTTTTCCAGTTTTTGATGTCTCTGTTGCCCTAATCTCAATTTATTTCCCCATTCTTCTTCTAGCTCTCTTTTGAGACTCTTTATGCAATCTTCCAAGTAAGCCTTCTGGAAGGGAGACCAGCTTAAGTCTGCCTTTGTGGCTTCATCTGGGATTGTTTTCAGAATCTCAGGATCTGGGGACTTCTCTAGTTTCTCTCCGTAAAAGCTGTCTATGGTGAGAGCTCTCTTCTTCTTGCTCATGCTTTTGAGTTGAGGTATCAGGCACCAGCAGGGAATATTGCTGCAGTTTCAATTTGCCCTGGGGCAGTTTGCCGAGTTGACTTCCCGTTTGAGGCTGGTCGGGCTATATTCGCACTAGGACCACGTTTTCAGCTGCTCTCAATCCACCCTTTACCAAAGGCAGATCTGCCAAAGCACCTGCTCGCAAGCAGAGCAAAGTGGCCCCAGCGTCTCCCAGGGGCTTCCTGGGTGCCTAAAATCCACCCCTCTATCGCAGCCCTGACTTCCGCCCCGGCGGGCTTCTGATTGTGACCAGCAGCCAATTTCCCCTGAGGCTAACCTCAGATGTTTTTAGATTGTTGATAGAAGTGTGTTGTAGTCCAAGTGTTTGGTGGAGCCCTCACTCCTGAACCAGTTCGGAGGCTCAATTTGTCTGTGTCTGAGGGAAGGTCTCAGGAGCTCACAGAGAACGCTGTCTGCAGTTCGCCATCTTGGCTCCGCCCCCGACAGTAAACTCTTTAAGAGTTTATGACATCCATGATCTCTATTGATGTTTGCTTGCATTGTGTTGCCTTTCTCTGATTTTCTTTTTTTCTTGTAGATAGGATTTTTCTTGCACAACTTGTCAAGTATTATTACATTATTAACATGTAGTGGACTTCCTGCCATCTAGGGGAGGGGAGGGGACTGGGGGTAAAAGTTGTAATGGAAAGCTTTGTAAAGATCAATGCTGGGGAACTACCCATACATATGTTATACAAATAAAAAGCTTTAATAAAATTTTTTTTTTAAAAAAGTTTATGACATCACTTTTCTACAATTGTATTCCCAGTTCCTGAAAGAACCACATGGTACAACAGAGAATGCACAATCCTTGAAGGCAGGGGTTGTATCACTTATACCTTTGTATAAATAAATGAATGAATGAGCATTTGTTAAGCATTTTACTATGTTATAAGCACTGGGCTAACCTCTGGATATAAAAATAGAAAAGCTCCCTGCCCCCTCCAAAGGAATATACATTCTAACTGGGAGGTGGAGGAGAAATAAATTCATAAAGTCTTTAGCTGCAAGTCAAATGGAAAAGTTCCAGAATTCCTGGGTTAGAATGACAAATCAGATAGAAATGCATATTCTTCAATTTCGTGTATACTTAAAATCATGTCCATTTCTGATGTTGAACTATTTGACAATACCAAGGAATTTGGTAGCAATGATTCATTTTCTCGTTCTTCAATTACTGTAACTTCTGAGGAGACAAGAATTCTGATGCCTACAGAAGTAGTTGCCAAATTGCACCTCCACCTGGGTTACTTCAAGGGAGAGGGACTGCAAGGGCTGGGCTGGAAGCAAAACCAGTCATCTGGGGAACAAAAGGGTTGCCACAACCAGGACTTTTGAATTTATCTGCCCAGTGTTGGGGGTGTCAATGAAAGTGGGCTCCTTCTCCACAATAATTGCACCCTCCGATGAGGGTTGGGGAACCTGGATTGTAAGCATGACCATTGATTGGTCTTGGCCATTTTACTATTCCCAAACCTCTTGAATTCAAGGTCATTTGAGCCTGTAGTTATTTGCAAAATGATGCTTTTTTTTTCTTTTTTTTGAGCCTCAGTTTCTTTCTTTCATAGGATTGAGATGAAGCTCAAATAAGACAATATTTGAGGGTTTTTTAATTCTTAAAAAGAGAGTAAACAATAAATTGCTATAACTATTTCAAATTTGCCTCTAGCCAACCTTAAAATAGTGTCCCCAAAAAATCTTGGAATAAAATAACCAGCAACAAAACCACAGGATAAAACAATCTTTTAGTCCAAGGAACTTAAAACATCACTCAGAAAGGTCTGTCTCACTCAGATAAAAGGGAGCATAGTCCAGGAGAGAAAACATCACAGCAAATCAGCAGCAAGTCCCAACTCAGCAAACCAAAGGGAGACCCTGAGCCTCAGCGTGATGGAAAAGGCAAAAGCTAACAACAGGACTCCCATTGCCTCAGCATAGCCAGGGGACTGGGTAGTCTACAAACTCTGAGAACCACCAAAGGGCTGCAGCATAGCCTCAACAGCACCCTCCACAATAAGAATTATAGAGGATTTAGCAGCTACAATCAAGAATCACCCAACTGGTAAAATTACACGGGGATGGTCATTCAATGAAATAGAAGGATATCAAGATTTCATAAGGATTTCAATTGAACAGAACTGTTTACATACCTACATGGGAAGATGATACTTACAATTCAAAACTGTACCACTAAAAGAATAGCTAGAAGGAATATACAAGGACAGAGAGTACAGGTACAAGGTGAATTTGAGGAAATGACATAAAAATAATTAAGGGATGAAAAAGAGGAATACACTGAGTGCAAAAAGAAGCGAGAAGCAGGATGTGGTAAATTATTTCACATGAAGAGGCACAAAAAAACCCTATTACAGCAGAGGGAAAAGCAAGAGGGTAGGCGATGGGCATCATTTGAACATTACTCATCAATATTGCCTCAAAGAGGAAGTAATATATACATCTACATTACCTGACAGGAAAATAAGAGAGAAGATTTAGTAAAGGGGAGTGAGGGAATTGACCTAATTAAAAAAGATAAGGAAGGAAACTACCTATTGCTAAAAGATATCATAGACAATGAAGTCATATCAATATTTAACATGGAAATACCAAGGAAAAGTTCAGTGAATTACAGGTTCATCATGAAACAAAAAGATAGAGAATATTAGATAGGGAGCAAAATGCAAAAAAAAAAGTTATTTTTAATTATATTAAATTAAAAAGCCTTTGAACAAACAAAGCCAATCCAACCAAAATTAGAAGAAAAGCTGAAAGCTGGGAAACAATCTCTTCAGCAAGTGCCTCTGACAAAGGCCTTATTTCTTTTTATTTTATTTTATTAAAGCTTTTTTTATTTTCAAAGCATATGCTTGGATAAGATTCAACATTCACCTTTGCAAGACCTTGTGTTCCATTATTTCCCTCCTTTCCCCTTCCCTTTTCCCCTAGATGACAAATAACCCAATATATGTTAAAATGTACAATTCTTCTATACATATTTCCACAACTATCATTCTGTACAAGAAAAATCAGATCAAAAAGAAAAAAATGAGAAAGAAAACAAAATGCAAGCAAACAACAACAAAAAGAATGAAAATAGCATGCTGTAAAAACTCAGTTCCCACAGTCATTTTTCTGGGTGCAGATGGCTTTCTTCATTACAAGACCATTGGAACTAAGGGCCACATTTATTAAATATATAGAGAGAACTGAGTCAAATTTATAAGAATGCAAGTCATTCCTAGATTGATAAGTTGTCAAAAGATGTGGACAGTTTTCAGATGAAGAAATCAAAACTATCTATAAGCATACAAAGAAGTGATCTAAATCACTACTGATTAGAGAAATGCAAATTAATATAATTCTGGGGTACCACCTCATAATTATATTGACTAATATGAAAAAAATAAAAATTTAAAGGTAGGAAAATTGGGATCCTAATGCTAATGTTGAAGTTGTGAACTGATCTAATCATTTTGAAGAGCAATTTGGAACTATATCCAAGGGCAAACAAACTGTGTGTACCCTTTGATCCAGCAATACCACTACTATGTCTGTATCCCAAAAAGATCATAAAAAGGGGAAATAATTACATGTTAAAAATATTTATGGCAGCCTTTTTTGTGGCGGCAACATGTTAGAAAATTAGGGGATTACTATCTATTGTGGTATGGCTGAATAAGCTATGGTATATGAATGTAAATGAATACTTTTGTGCAATAAGCAATGATAAACAGGCAGATTTCAGAAAAACCTGAAAAGACTGGCATAAACTGATGCTAAGTGAAATGAGCAGAACCAGGAGAACATTGTACATACCATCAGCAGTAGTGTGATCATCAACTATGAATAATTTAGCTCGTCCTAGAAACATAATAATCCAAGGCAAGTACAAAGAACTCAAGAAGAAAAATTCTATCCACATTCAAATGAAGAACAGGTGGATTCTGAATGAAGATTGAAACATACTTTTCCCACTTATTTTATTCTCATGTTTCCCTTTTGATTTGTTTCTTCTTTCACAACTGCAGTTAAAATGGAAATGTTTTACATGATAGCATGCATGTAACCTATATCAAATTGTCTACTATTTTAGGAAGAGAAGAAGAAAGGGAAAGAGGGAGAAAAATTTGGAACTCAAAATCTTGTAAAATGAATGCTAAAAATTGTCTTGACATGTAATTGGAAAAAAATACTATTTAATTCTATTTTCCAAGTATATATAAAAATTTTTAATATTTATCTTAAAATTTTGAGTTTCAAATTCTCTTTCCCTCCTTCCCTCAATCCTCCTTGAGAAGGCACACAATTTGATATGGTATACATGTGAAGTTATATATAACATTTCCATATTAGCACATGATGAAAGAAAACAGACAAAAAAATCCAAGAAAAATAAAGATATAAGAAAGTATGCTTCAATGTGCATTGAGAATTTATCACTTCTTTCTCTGGAGGTGACTAGTATTTTTCATCATGAATCTTTCAGTATTATCTTATTGTATTGTTGAGAACAACAAAGTCATTCAAAGTTGATCATTGTACAATTTTGCTGTAACTGTATACAATATTTCCTTGGTTCTGCTCTCTTCACTTTGTATCAATTCAGGTAAGCCTTTCCAAATTTTGTTCATCACTTCTTATGCACAATGGTATTTCAGCATATTCATATACCACAACTTTTTCAGCTGTTCCCCAATTGATGGACATCCCCTCAATTTCTAATTCTTTGCCACCACAGATATTTTGTATATATAGATCCTTTTTCTTTTTAAAATTCTCTTTGTTAACATAGACCTAGTAGTGGTATTGCTAGGTCAAAACATAGGCATAGTTTTATAACTATGGGAGCATAATTCTAAATTGCTCTCTAGAATGGTTGGAGCAGTTCATAATATCATTCCATTAACAGTGTATTAATGCCCAATTTTCCCACAAATCCTCTAACATTTGTCATTTTCATTCTCTGCTATATTAGATGTGAGGTGGTTCCTCAGAGTCATTTTAATAAACATTTTCCCAATCGATAGTGATTTAGAACATTTTTCTTAGGACTGTAAATAGTCTTGATTTGTTCATCTGAAAACTGCCTGTTCATATCCCTTGACAATTAATTAGGAAATGACTTGTATACTTATTAATTTGACTCAATTCTCTATATATTTGAGAAATGAAGCCTTTATCAGAGAAATTTACTGTAAAACCTTTCCCTCTTCCCTCCTTTCCCAGTTTTCTGCTTTCCTTTTAATCTTAGCTGTATTGGCTTTGTTTGTGTAAAAATAAGGTTTAATTTAATATAATAAAATTATCCATTTTGGTCATAAATTCTTTCTTTATCCATATATTTGACAGGTACTAGTCCATGCTCCCCTAATTTGCTTATGATACCCCTCTGTATGTCTAAATTATGTAGCCATTTTGACTCTATCTTGCTGTATTGTATGAGATGTTGGTTTATATGTAATTTCTGCCAAAATGCTTTCTAGTTTTCTCAGCAGTTTTTGTCAAATAGTAAATTCTTGTCTCCAAAGCTTATATCTTTGGATTTATCAAACAATAGATAATTATGGTCATTTACTACTGTGTGTGTGCATCTCACCTCTTTCACCAAATGTTTGTAAAGAACTAAAATATTTGTAAACAATTATTCATGAAAGGGCAGCTAGTTGACAGTTGATAAAGCAACAACCCTGGAGTCAGGAGGGTATGAATTCAAATCCCGTCTCAGACAATTAATACTAATTTAGTGACCCTGAGCAAATCACTTAACCCCACTTGCCTCGAAGCAGAGAAAACAAAAACAAACAATAATTTTTCATGGGTAATTAGATGATGTAGTGGATAGATCACCAGCCCTGTAGTCAGGAAAACCTGAATTCAAATCTAGGAACAGATATTTAATACTTAGTAGCTGTGTGATCCTGAGTAAGTCAGTTAACCCCAATTGCCCTTAAAAAAAACAATAACAAAAGAATTTTTCAATCCTTAGTGTTCTGCATAAATGTAAGCTATTAGTTCTTTTTTTTTTCTAGTGTAAATCTATGACACTTTTCCCCACATGCACTCAGATGAGCCCTTTCACAAATTTCCCTTGTCTAGCCCAGAGCTTGATACATAATAGTTTCATAACAAATACTCATTGAATTAGTATGGACTAGAGGACTGCCACTGGAGTCAAGAACTTGAGTTTGAATTCTTCCTCTAACAAGTACCCTGACATATATAACCCTAGTCAAGTCATTTAAGCTCTTTATGAACCAGATAACTGAAAGTTACAAATAAAATGTGTATGAGTAAAAGGGGTTTTCACACTCGTAAATTCCCTATCCCATATACCAGTGAAATCATAAGTGCACACCCACTTCCCCCTAGAAAAAAATCCTGGTTTTTTTGCATTATATTTTGTACATTTAATGAATGTTTGCCTAATTTAATTGAATTAAATTTAAATAAATTGAGTTTTACTTCTAAGTTCAGCATTCTTTTTGCAACATTGAAAAGAGCATCACACCATATTATTTAATGGCTGGAGGAACATCAGAGAGAATTTCTGAACATTCCTTAGACTACTAGTGTTTTCCCTTCCTAAAATACCTACTTTGCCATATTCATAGAATAGGTACCTTTTTTTGAACCTTGTTCATTATCTGACAAATGGATGAAGTAAAGTTCAGGGTGTTTTTTTAAAGGCTACTTGGACTGTGCTGAATTTCAGATCTACCCACAATTCGGTCTGTGCTGTCACTGGGACACCTTTTAAGCCAACATATTAATACCCAGAGAGGTGGCCCTGGAAGGAAAGTCAACAGATTCCTTGACAAAGGATGATGGGGAAACCCTGATGGCAGCAGCATTCAAAAGCAAGCTTTTAGATCCCTTTTACTTTGTTACCATGCTGCTTTGCAGATGCTGAATTAGAGCCCATTTAAACCATTCAAGCATATAATCAAATTTCAGTAATGAGTTATTAATTAAGCAGGGGCAACCAATTCTCTGCTAACTGCCTCATAAACAATCGACAGGAGATTTGTGAATTTTGACTTCCTGACACTATTAAACAAATCAATATTAGGTTTCAGACACAGCAATTCAGACAGTTTTCCCTGTTATTTGGCAATCATCTGCCTGGAATACTAATGACAGAATTAAGAGCTGTAGATTCTGCATGTGTTCCATCAAAAAGATCCTTATCTGTAGGGAATTGGGGCCTGATTTGCATGGAAGAAGACTTTGCTTTGGTAGGTACAATTTTTCTCAATATGTCACTCATTAGTATTTATAAACTACTGAGCAATGAAGCCTTCAACCGCTATTCATAATGAACAGTCATATCCCTGTTGGAGATACTTCTGAACAAAGCAATTCATTTATTTATATATTTTGGCAGACTGGTTAATTTATAGCTAACCTAACCTAACCTGTGGAAAACTTCAGTCTAAAGATACGGCCAACCCTTTGTTTTTAAACAGATACCAACCAGCTTGCTCAAATTTAGGAACATCTAGCTGATTAAAATAGAGAATTGCTAAATCTAACTCATACTTCATTCTTAAAATTTACCATCAAATAAATGGTCTCCTAAATCTCTCTCTCTCTCTCTCTCTGTCTCTCTCTGTCTCTGTCTCTGTCTCTCTCTCTCTCTCTCTCTGTCTCTCTCTGTCTCTCTCTCTCTCTCTCTCTCTCTCTCTCTCTCTTTCTCTCTTTCTCTCTTTCTCTCTCTCTCTGTCTCCCCCCCCAAGGTAATAACATTAATTCACAGATGTGTAATGATCCTAAGGATAGGTGAACTTTCCCTTAGTCCAATCTAGATCCATATCAAGATTTTACCTGAGATTCTTTATTATCATATCTCTCCTGAAGTTAGATAGGGGTAGAAAATATTGGATTGGGCTCCAAATCACTTTTTTTGTAGTGGTACTTTGATTTGCACTTAGTTGTAGCAAAGTAAAAATTGAAAAACAGAAAGATTTTCAAAACATAAATAAAAACATTCATAGAATCAAAAGAATGAAAAAACCCACAATAAAACAAAGGCTTCTTGAAAATAGGGACTATTTCGGTTTTTATCTTAATTTCCCCAGAACCTATCATAGTGTCAGTCATATATATATATATGTATATATATATACATGTATATGTGTATATAATATAAAATATTTGAAATTTACAACTTAAATTCAATTAAATCTTAGAGATCATCTTGTTTTTTCTACTCAATTGTCAAATTGAGCTTCATAAAGCAAGTTTGAGCATGTCATATTTTGGTCTCAGTCCAGTCCACTCCCAATCAACTCCAATAGCTCACTGTTGCTGCTAAGATCAAATATAAAATCTTGTTTAGATTTTAAAGCCATTCATAACCTGTATTTCTACCTCATTTCAGTCTTCTTACTCTGCCCCATCCCCAATCCCATATTTGGTGATTGAATGAAACTGACCATGCTCCTTGCAGCGCTATATACTCAATTTCTCAGGGCTAGAAATTTTTAAGAGCTGTCCCCCAATAATTGAAAATATCTTTCTTTTTATTTCCACCTCCTAATTTCCCTAGTTTGTAAGCTCCTTGAGAGCAAGAACTATTCCCCTATCCCCCTTTTTTTCTATCACTTTGCCTAGCATATAGTAGATGCTTAATAAATACTTTTCAAATTACTGATTTTAAAGATGAAACTGAAACTTAAGGAAGAGTAGTTACTCACACAGCAGCTTAATGAAAGTACTAGGACTAGAACCCATCTTTTAGCACCTAGAACTATACTTTGCCCATATTTGCTAAATATTTTTATCCCCTATGGAATGTAAAAATTGGTTAAGTTAAGCTAGGTTTGGTTCTTTTTTCATCAATCTTGGCTCCCCTGTAGACATGGTATTATTGGATTGGTTTGAAACACATGTAGGTGTGCTCTGTTTTATTTAAAGAAAAATAGAAAAATAGCCATGAAAAATCATAAATAAAGCCCCAAACTTTGAAGAGAAATAAGTCAGATTGTAATTGATGACATTAAAAAAGGTTCATTAATTTTTTCCCCAAAATACTAGCAGTGGTGGGGAGCTTTCCAAAGCTGAAGCTCATTCAAAGATCAAAAGATAGGATAAATAAAGAGTGGAAAGATTTATATGAACTGATGCAAAGTAAAATAAACAGAGCAAAATATATACACATAATGATTACAGTAATAAAAATAGAAAGTAACCACAGAACAATTAAAAATTAATATTACCAAATTATGAAGAATAAACTCTACCCCAAAAAGATTTCAGAATATATCTCATTCTTTTCCTTTGTAGAGGAGAGGAGGTACATAAGTGTGAAAACTGCATATATAATTAGATTTTTTAATGTGTTGATAAGATTTGCTGATTTTTCTCTACTTATTTTTCTTTTTTTAGTTAAAAAAATATTACAGTGAGGGCTAACTTTCTGAGCTGGCACAGAGGGAAGGGTACAGGGGGAAATTTAGGCTACTTTTAAAAGTAAAAGATATCAATAATATTTTATTTTTAAAAAACCACCTGAGACCAAGGGGTAAAGATTATGGGATAGATGGAGGCCCAAATGTAAGTTCTAAAAAGAGTATCATCAGCTGGACACAGCTCTTTTCAACAGCAAGATGATTCAGGGCAGTTCCAATGGATTGACGTTGGAGAAGGCCATCTGTACCCAGAGAGAAGATTGAATGTGGATCACAAGATAATATTTTCTTTTTTGTTTGTTTGTTTGTTTTTTGCTGAGGCAATTAAGGTTAAGTAACTTGCCCAGAATCACACAGCTAGGAAGTATGAAGTGTATGAGATTTGAACTCAAGTCATCCTGACTTCAGGACTGGTGCTCTATTCACTGCACCATTTAGCTGCCCTAATTTTCTTTTTTTTGTTGTTGTCGTTATTTGCTTGCTTTTTTCTTTCTCACTTTTTTCCTTTTTGATTTGATTTTCCTTGTACAGCATAATAATTGTGGATATATGTAGAGAAGAATTGCCCATGTTTAACATATATTAGATTACTTGACATCTAAGGGAAAAGATAGAGGGAAGGAAGGGAGAAATAAATTTAGAATACAAGGTTTTGCGAAGATGAATGTTGAAAATTATCTATGCATATATTTTGAAAATAACAAGCTTTAATAAAAAAAAATTTAAAGTATCAGGAAAAAATGGGAAAATTGAAATAGTTTTTTTTAAATAATTGAAAGTCATTGGGATACTCAGATCCTTGGACTCTATGATTTTAGGTCACATGTGTACTTCTTTTGTCTTATGCAACCATATTGCTGATATTTTTTTCCAAATCTTAAATACCACTCTTTTTTTCTGCCTCCCACCCATGTACCAAGTCAATTTGTGGCCTGCTTAAAAAAACCATCTCCTTGGTCTTTTACAAACAGAATCATTATTGCTTTACCCAGTCCCACACAGACTAGAAAACCCCTTAAAGAACTCCTGGCCACAGTCTTTAACTCATCTTTCCCAACTCTCTGTGCTGGGAACAGTACAGTGATGGTACATATGTTGCTCTTAAATTGATTCTCTTAGCCACTATTACAATCTTAAATTGGGTTTAGAATACAAACATATTTAAAATTTTCTTTTTACCAATTGTACTTTAATTATAATCCTCCTGGACATTGACACTTTAAAACAAAAAAAGAGGCAGGTGACTTTAACATTAAAAGAATACAACCAATAAGAAACCTATTTCCCTAAACCCACATAAATTTACTTTCAAAGATAAACAAGGCTTAAAATATATTATAGTGTTTTAAAAAATATATTAACCCCAGATTCTGACCAAATTTTGAACACTTAACAAGTGTTCTATTAACAGTTACATAATAATAATAATAATAATAACTAATTTCTACATAGTACTTTAAAGTTTGAAAAATTCTTTGCATTTCACAGAAGTGGAAAGTGAGGTCATCGAATTCAAGTGATTTGCCTATAGATGGTAACAAGTAATGCAGACAAGATTTGAACTCCAGTCTCTCCTGATGCCAGGTCTAAAATACTTTCCACCACATAATATTCTGTGTGATCTTAATTAATTATTTCCTTTCTTTAGGCGACAGTTTAGTGAAAAGTACTAATAATCTGTGTGATCTTAAGCGAATTGTTTCCTTTCTTTAGGCCTCAGCTTCCCCAAACTTAAAATGAGGGTTTGAACTGGACGACCCCCAAGATTCCTCCCTAGCAACTCTAAACCCACCATCCTATAAAAAGACATGCATTGAGGGGCAGCTAGGTGGCGCAGTGGATAGAGCACCAGCCCTGAAGTCAGGAGTACGTGGGTTCAAATCTGGTCTCAGACACTTAACATTCCCTAGCTGTGTGACCCTGGGCAAGTCACTTAACCCCAATTGCCTCAGCAAAAAGCAAAAAAAAAAAAAAAGACATGCATTGAGTATAGATTGGGTATGTCACACTCTGGGTGAAACATTTTCCCTGACTTTTCTTCTTTCTCTTCCCTTCCTTTCAGTGCCAATGGTAATGTTCATTTGAAGTCAGAACATGCACAGCTATGTTACTAATATCAATCATAGTTTTGAGACCTTTATTTTTATAGCATACATTTTTGAAGTAATTATTCTGGGTTGATATATTTTCAAAAATCCTTATAAATAAGAATTTTAGTTACATTGTAGAATATCTGATTTGGAAAAGACCCTAGAAACCAGGGTCATTGTTTCTACTGGGCTTATATCCCAAAGAGATCTTAAAGGAAGGAAAGCGACCCACATGTCCAAGAATGTTTGTGGCAGCCCTTTTTGTAGTAGCTAGAAACTGGAAACTGAATGGATGCCCATCAATTGGAGAATGGCTGCACAAATTATGGTATATGAATATTATGGAATATTATTGTTCTGTAAGAAACAAAAAGCAGGACAACTTCAGAGAGGCCTGGAGAGACTTGCATGAACTGATGCTGAGTGAAATCAGCAGAACCAGGAGATCATTATACACAGCAGCAAGACTATATGATTATCAATTCTGATGGACATGATTCTCTTCAACAATGAGATGATTCAAAGTAGTTCAATTGTTCAGTGATGAAGAAAGCATATACACCCAGGGAGAGGCCTGTGGGATCTGAGTGTGAACCACAACATAGCATTTTCACACTTTTTGTTGATATTTGCTTGCATTTTGCTTTCTTTCTTAGTTTTTTTTTTCCTTTCTAGATTAGATTTTTCTTGTGCAACAAGATAACTGCATAAATATGTATACATATATTGGATTTATCATATATTTTAACATATTATTTTATCATATATTTTAACATAGTTAACATGTATTGGACTACCTGCCATCTAGGGGAGGGGTGGGGGGAAGGAGGAAAACATTTGGAACAGAAAGTTTTGCAAGGGTCAGTGTTTGAAAATTAGCCATGCATATGTTTGTAAATAAAAAGCTTTAATATTAAGATCATGACAAAAAAGAAATTAGGGTCATACTTTTAAAAATATGAAACTATTTTTATGTCAAATCAGGAATTTGTCAGCTATACTACTTTTGACATCAAGAGAGTTCCAGAGGATATCTAGATAGTTAAAATTTTCCATCAGTATTATATTATGCTTCCAGACCAATATGGTGAATTCATCTCATTTCTCCTTCTATTTCAATGGTTTGTAATGTTCTCACATGATCATATCCCTTCTTTTTCAACTTCGACTAAGATCTACCCTCCTTCCCCAGTTTGAGTCCTACATTTTTCAGAAAATAAATATCTGATTCTTTGATGTACAATGGTATGTCTTCAGAGTTCCTTATAGTCTGTTCCTTTTTAATAAAGTTTTCAAAGACATATCCATGCTGCAATTATACCTCCATGTTTTCATAAACCATTAAATCATAAACTTCAAACCTCAGTTTCCCCACCTATAAAATGGAGCCAATAATATCTGCCTTGTCTACTTCACAAAGATGTGGTAAGAATCAAATTAAATAAATGATGAAAGGTGTTTTCTAACTATAAAAGACTTTAATAGGGTAAGTCACTAATATTACTTTCCTAAATGAGGTTAAACTATTAAGAATAAGCTACAGTGAAAGAGATACCACCAGGGATAAGGACATGGGAACACTGGAGATACTGAACCTTGCTTCCTCCCTGCTCCTCCCCCACTCACCTTTACTGAATCAATGTAAGGAAAGATCCCAAACAACAGCCTGAGGATGCAAAGTGTACTCTGTTGTTCGGGGAATACCCAAGTAACAGGGGACACTATGGAATCCCCAAGCAGTTGCCTTATTCTCCCTCATCATCTCATTAGTGATTGGGTTGGGGGATGAGGATGGGGAATGGACAGACTTCCAGCTGAGGCTCCAGATCTCTCCAACGGGGGAAATGCCCCTGGATATCCCAGGGTGGTTATATCCCTGGTCAGAAGTAAATAGAAAGGAACATCCAACAGAGCAACAGCAGCAGCAAATACACTCTTTAATGTGGGCCACAATTGGTAAGCAACTAGTTACTTCCCTAATGCAGAAAAGGATGAAGAGAAATTGTAAAGCTAGAAAGGATTAAGCCTGGGGAGAAATGATAGCATCTGCAGTGACAATTGCTCATTTTAAAATTAGGCCTGTGAATCTTCCCGCTTCAAGGCAGACACTCACAGCCAAACCAGGTCAAGTACCATTCCTTTCCAGAAGAAAATATTTAGAAATTCAGCTTTATTTTAAGGGCTTTCATGGCCCTTTGTGGTACCTAGGAGAACCCCTGACCAGATTCTGGTTTCAAATTGACCTAGATCTACCTTTGGGACACCTTGGTGCTCCCTGAGAGAAAACTCTTGATTTTAGTCAAGCATTTCATTAGATGATAGACTTTTAGAACTGGAAGGGACCTTGAGCACCAATCAGTTTAACCCCTTCACTTTATAATTAAGGAAACTGAGGCCAGTTGGAGGAGAAATGGCTTGCTCAGGGTCTCACAGCAAGTTAATGGCACAAGCAGGACTCCTACTCCCATCACCTGACTCTCAAGAAATGGCTCTTTCCATGTAATTTCAAGAACCTTTAGTACTTTTATGAATTTTTTCTCATTTCCAGAAACTGGGAGGCTTTGCCTGAGATTTATTCATGGCTCTAGTTTCCCTTTGAAGTGAGTAAATAGAGTGGAGGGAAATGAGGCTGGAGGGGCTAAGATAGGGCTGAGGAGACCAGGAAATCTAGGGAGATAAGACTCCTGTCTTCTCCTGGCTCTCCTGCTACAACCATAATTGGAGTCAACTGGAAGAAATGAAATAGAATGCACTAAAATGCCACAAACCTCCATTCATTGTTCAAATGTCTTTTTGATTTAAAGTGAATGCTGGTCAGACACAGGATTCAAGTGCAGGACATGACTGATCTTTGGGATGTCATGATTCCCCTTTGAACTTCTGCCCATTGTTACATTCCTGACCAGGGTCTCCTCCTCCCCCATCAGGAGGCATTTCTGCTGCTTCATTCAGGAGGTACCAGAGGAACATTCCCTTCAAAATAAAATAGGGCAGAAAAACACCACTGAGGACTTCTCTTGCAGCCACAGCTTTTATGGCATCTGAGCCTGGGCAGAATTTAGTTCTGACTTCATTGCCTCTTGGTACCTTCGATGTCTATTAACATTAATAAGAGCTTCAGGTGAAAATTGATGAGTACATATGGGCAAGTATGTATTTATCAGGGAAAGGAAAATACTCTTGATACCCTGGTGATTTCCAGATAGAAAGAAACAATGAACTTTGTGCTTCCTCTGGGTAAGAAAGAGTTTTGTTTTTAAACTCAGTGAAAAAGTCTCTCAATCAAGGTTCAGACCATGTCAAAGTGTGTGACACAAAGAAATGAACTTCTCAGAAATTCAGGTTTAACCCTGACAATTTCCTTTGCCTCTCCTGGCTGATCAAACAAGCATTATGAGATTCCTCCATGCACTGACTGGTGATTGATTGGTTTCCTAGAATTTTATTTTGATGAAAGCATATAGCTCTTTTCTTTTTCTTTTCTTTTCTTTTTTTAACCCTTCAAGACTGCTCAAACCAAACTATACTATTCATAGTGCCCTGGATTCATCCCATGCAATCCTGCCTCCTTACCTTTGCTTGAAAAAAGGTAGAAAAAAGACTATTTTCATTCACCTAGGGAAATCCCATTCAAACTTCCAGGCTCAACTCAAATTCTACTTTCTCAAGGAAGTTTTCCTAAATTACTCCAAACCTAAAGATATGTCTTCTTTTTCAGACCATTCTTCATGAAACTTCATATTGCTCCTATATGTCACTCATATTCCTGTTTGCATCATAATTGTTTGTATACCTTAGCTCCCTTAATAGATAATAAACTTGGGAGGAAAGAGTACTTAATCATCTTTGTATCTCCAGCAGTTCTTTGACCGTATAGGTCCTTGTCAATCATTGAATTTCTTTTTTACTTACCTCCTCATCCCATTCCATGCTTCTCTACTTTGCTTATGGTGTCACTCTTTATGTCTAAACCATAGACCTATTTTGATCTTTTCTTGATGTATGGTATGTCAGAGATCTCCAACCAAACTAACCAACCAGGCAACCCCATCCAGGAAGTGACCATTATGTCTTAATTTCTACTTTTCAGCTAAACTTTGTGATCTCATCAGCAGCTTTCCCCACCCTGAAAATATACCTTTACCCTAAGACCTGCTTTCCAGATTAGTGAGCCTCAAACCCAGATTGCCACTCTCCTGAAGCATGCTCACTCTTTCTTGGATCATCTCATTCTTCTCTACCTCCTTTAGTCTTTTACCTGAGCAGGTATGCCCCTCTTTATTTCTCAGCTCCCCTTCAAATTTTGATCACTCTTCATTAGAATGCAAAGTCTGTGGATAGGTACTATCTTGCTTGCTTGAATTTGTATCATAAACAATTAATACAGTGTCTGGCCCTTAGTTTGATAAAGGTTTTATCCATCTATGACCTTATAACCCCAGCCATTTTCTGAAGGGCACATCCTAACCATTTATTTTTTAAAATGGAATTCTTGTACTTTAGATGATAAGGTCCTTGAAGCCTTGAAAATTGAGTTTTCCAATCTAAAGAAGTTTTATTCTTCAGCTGTAATGACTTATGGGGCCCTGGGAAAAAATGTGTCTAATGCTGTCCCTAACTGCTGTTTCTTTTCAGAATGAGGTAGAAGGGACCTAGAGATGCCCATGGCAGATTACTCAGGTATGGCACTCTGCCTTAAAGTCCTGCAGAGGCTCTGACAAATTAGAGAGTTCTGAGCAAGATTGGATGGAAATCCAGTAAGATTTGATGGCTAGGTAGGGTGGCTGCCCCTGGCTCTGAGCTGTTGTCTCTTTCTGCCCTTCCTGAAATTTCCTAACAACATTTATATCTTTCTTTCCTCCTTAGCCTGGTAGAAATCCAGCTCTATCGCAATATCCTAATATATCTTCTCCTTTTATAGAAAGAACTCCCCATATCAAAGAAAGGAAATTAATTAACCCTGTTTGGATCCCTCTTAGATTAGGAAATCAGGCATTTGTTGATGCCTAGTCTTCTGGGAAGCTGGGTGGTGTAGTGGATAGAGAGTTGAGTTGAATCAGGAAAACTCATCTTTATAATTTCAAATGCAGCTTCAAATACTAACTGGCAGGTCACTTAACCCTGTCTATCTCAGTTTCCTCTTCTGTCAAATTAACAGAAGGAATTGGAAAATCACTACAGTATCTTTGCCAAGAAAACCCCAAATGGAATCACAAAAAAATTGGACATAACTGCACAAGTCCTCTGCTGAGATTTTTCTGCCTAAGAAAAACTCTGATGGCTTGATTTCATGGTTTCTTGCCCCATGTCCTCCTTCCCTTCTTTCTGTCGATCCTCCTTTTTGATCTTCTCTCTGAGGACTGCAGAGTAATAAACTCATTGCTTTTCCAGATAAGTAATTTCATTTAAATAAGTATTTAGTAAACTGTAAGATCCCTGAGGACAGGGATAATTGTAGAAATTTTGTATTTATTTTCCCAGCACTGTAACTCTGTAAGTGCTTAGTAAATGTTTAATGATTTAATGAGTGGGTGAATGGGGTTTTTTGAAGGCAGAAGGACTAGACAGCCCTCAAGGATGACCCTCACTTCAGTGATTCTCTGATCTAAAAGAAGGTTTGTGGGAATGTTTGCCTTGGCCCTGCCAGCCTTCCTTTGGGTGCAGGTAAGTGCATGAACTCACAGGCCTCTCATTCTGTTCACAAATACTCTTTCAGGCTTCCCACAAATTGAGTTTTCAAATCCAAAGAAGCTTTATTCCTCAGCTGTCTAGAGCTCTGTCTGGGAAAGCCCCAGCAATTTTCCAGTTACCTTTATCGTTTAAATACAGATCAGCGCATGGCCTGCACATGCTGACATCCAAGGAACCTGGTGTGATTTTTGCCAGAAGCTGCATTGGATTAGGGAAGTCAAGTCTCTAACATGGAGCCGTAGCAGTGCTTGACTAGAGAAAAACAAACATTTTTGTGTTAAATGCCTCTGTCATCTGCTGAACCTTACGAAGCAGGGATTGATGACCCTGGCAAGACCAGAGCCTGCCTCTCTCAAAAGTGATTCTGACAACCTACTCCCTGTGGGATTGGTTTTACCTTCTTAAAGTCACCAGCAGTTCTACTTATGAATGGCAGAAAAGGCCCAGAAATAAAATACGTGCCAGCTAATTTGCTTAGCAGATGGGGCAGAGCCATAACTAGGGTGGGTCAACTGGGGCCTCCTTTCAGGGTGCCAAATTTAGAGGACAAGAACAGCAATTGTAGGCCTCTAGCAGCAGAAAAGTGGCAGAGCTTAGCATCTAGTTAGCAAGAATAATTAGTTAAAATAGGAAGCTACCAGATGGTGGACTAGGGTGAGCTCTTCCCCCCACTCCACTTTGTTCTCTTCACCTTATAAATGATGTCCTCCCTAGTGCTGAATTTGCACCAATATACTGGAGTCTTTGCCCTCTCCTTCCACTTGCCCTGGATGCAAAATGTCCTAATTATGATCCAGTTTCAGCAAACCACTGTCAATATTCATGATGTGAAGAAAGAAACAGTGGTTTGCTGAAATTGGATCATAATTAGGACATTTCCTTCTCCAACTCATTTTACAGATGAGGAAACTGAGGCACACAGGACTAAGTGACCTGCCCAGGGTCACACAGCTAGGAAGTATCTGCAGTCAGACTTGAATTCAGAAAGAGGAGTCTTCCTGACTCCAATTCCACTCTACTCATTGTGCCACCTAGTTGCCTCTTAATCTCTGACTACTCATGGTTATTTGCCTCCAAGCAACCTTACATTTTTTGAGGTTTTCCAATTTTTCATTCTTAAGTATTTTTCTTAATTCTTAGACACTAGGTTTTTATGACTCTGAGCAAGTCACTTAATCTCAGTTTTCCTCAATTTCCTCAACTAAAAAATAAACATAATATTATCACCTACCTTGCAAAATTGTGATGAGGATCAAAATATTTGTAAAGTGTTTAGCACATGTCTGACACACAGTAAATGCTATATACATGCTTATTTCTTCCTCCCATATTACCTCTCCTGTATAGATGAATGTGGTCCAGAAAAAAGACACAAAATTAAGCTAAAGGTGGCAAGATTATTGTCTCTTCTACCAGTCTAGCTACATTCCAGTATGGCCTTTCATATGCAGATAGGTCAGTGAAATCCTAAAATAGATCTGAGGCACATGCTGACAGATGGAAAGTGGGGGGTTAAACTCCATAAACATTTATTAAGTAAAGCTATGTTCAGGGATGTGTGCTGTGTCCTAGGGATATAAATACAAATTTTAAAAAGTCCCTGCCCTCAAGGAGCTTTCATTTTAAATGTACAGAATTAAGTAAATACGAAGTATAATAAGATAGAGGGAGAGAGTAAAAAACCCTAAGATGATTTTTGGAGGAAGAGAATACAAATACAAAATCATTTTTAAGATGGAGATAGCACCCATAACTTGAAGGATTCAAAGGTTTCAAGTAGAAAGTGGCACTTCAATTGTGCTTTGCCTGAAGCTAGAGGTTCCAAAAGGCAGAGGTGAAAAGCAAAGGACATTCCAAAGGTGCAAAATCAGAGAGGTGATGATGGAATGGCATGGATGTATTGGGACTCAGTTTGACTAGAATTATGAGTCTCTGAAAATAAGTAATAGGAAATAAAATATGATTTGTACTAACTGCCTCAGAATAAGAGATAGCATGACATCTAGGAAAAAGAGAAATCTTCAGAAAAAGGGACTTACGAGTGAAAGAACGAACGAAAAAGTATTTAAGTACTTAATATAAGTAAAAGACTATACTAAATGATGGAGATAAAAACTGAAAATCAATGCAGTCCTTGCTCTAAAGAGCTGACATTCTAATGTGGGGAGAGACAATACATGAGTCAGGTGGAAAGGTCTCATGGTCCTTAGGATGCAACAAAGCAGATGGTAATACTTTTTAAGGTCATTTCTACAGATAAAATTATATAAGCTTTTTATGCTGAACCATTTGAAAGTATCAAGTTTTTGGTGATGAGAATTTTCTTTTTAGCATCATTAGTAGCTAAGGTATCTGAGGTGCTGTAGTACCAGCTTCTAGGTTACATCTCCAAAGAAGAAGTCATTTCCTGGGATAATGGCCTCAGGAGTTTGGGCTAAAAACAGCACCACTGATGTGGAGGGTGCTTCCACTTGTTTATATGACTCTTGGGTTTATATGACTATCAATGACAAAAGGTCAATAATTTGTATTGGTGCTGTTGAAGAAAGTGGATCTCTTCTCTATATTGACTGCTCCCCTTGGCAACAGCTAACTAACTAATAATGGACTGGAAGTTGGGTTGGAGGTCTAGGGGAAGGGGCACAGCTCTCAAAACTCATAGGTTCATGGTGCTGGGCTATCTCCATCAAGAGCTAAGACGATATGGCTGTTGAGGTGATGGTGATGACTTACCTGGCTCTTGCTACCTCCAGTTTCTCCCTGAGACTTTGAGAGCATTGCCCCTTCCTCTATACCCCCTTACCAACTGAGAAAGAGAGACAGACAGACAGTCAGACAGAGGAATGAAAGAACAGAGACAAAGAAGCAGAGACAGAGAGACACATAGGGACAGAAAGACATATACCCAAAGAGAGAGACAGAGACAGAGAGACAGAGATAGACAAAAAGAGAGAAAGACAGAGACACAGAGAGAGACCCTTCCTAAATAAGCCTTTAAACTAGAATTAACATTCTAACCCCAAATCAAATGTGAAGCAGATTCATAGAATTTTAAAATTCACAGGAAGACTTGGGCTTCTCCAAATGCAAAACTAAAACCAAACACTACCAGAATGAGTATTAAGTTCAAGAAGCTCCCTGCTGCCCACTGTGAGCTAGATGGTGCAGTTAATGGAGTGCTGGGCATGGAGTCAAAAGAAAACCTTAGTTCAAATCCAGCTTCAAACATTTATTGTATATATGATCTTGGGCAAGACATTTAACCTCTTTTCGCTTGTTTCCTTTTAAATGGGGGATAATTCAAAATGAGGATAATAATAGTACCCACTTCCCAGGTTGTGGTAAAGGTCCAGTGATGTAAAAACATTTAGCACAGCATTTAGAAGGGTCTCTAGAAATATTAGCTATTATGATCATCCTTACAATATTTCTTCACGTCAGAGGTAGGAACATTTCCCCCACTTGTGTTGTCCCTTTATTTTCTCAGAGCTTTCTGCAAGCGGTGAAGGTCATGTCAAGGCAGGATTGCATCACTTACTTTAATCTGATTTCTCAAAAAGATTCTGAGGCTTCTAGTATCATCTCTGACTTGACTAGATTGTCTTTTACTTGTCTTTTGTCCCCAGAACTCATCACAGTGTCTAGCATTAAGTGACTAACTGATCACTGCAATGACCAATCACAATTCTATAGTAGCAAAAATGAAGCATGTTACCTATCTCCTGACAAAAAGGTGATGAATTTAGGGCCCAAATGAGACAAATTTTTGGAGTGGCCAATGTAAAAATTGTTTCACTTGACTATGTATTTATTATAAGAATTTTATTTTGCTTTGGTTTTCTTTTGGTAAAGGAAGAGGGTAAGGAAAGAGGTAGGTAGGAAAGAAAATAAATGCTTGTTAATTTAAAAAAGGGGGCAGCTATGTGGTACAGTGAATAGTACACTGGACCCAGTCAGGAATATCAGAGCTCAAACCCAGTGTCAGAAATATATTAGCTTTGTGACCCTGGGTAAGTCACTTAACCCCTATTTATATCAGATCCTAATTTGTAAAATGAGGATACACTGAAGAAGGAAATGGCAGACCACTCCAGTATTTTTGCCAAAAAAATCCCCATAGATTAAGGCCATGAGATTATATATTGTACATGACTGAAGAACAACTGTGACAAATTGAGGGGGGAGGAATCATTTTAAAACCATATTATGAAAAAGTTTACTCTAAAAGAGACCCAAAAGTTAGAATTATTGAAGGACAGGACGCCAAGAACAAACCTTACTCATGGTTCCTAATGGGAGCTCTTTAAGCCTCATTAAGTCAAAGCCTCACAAATCAGCATAGATTTGTTTAAAGTCCTACTCCACTGCCTGATTGCAATACAGAGGAAACCCTTAGTTCTAATGGCCATCCATACCACTGTTGCACAAGCTAGTTCAGGTTTTACCAGATAGGTAAGGTTCCAAATATGGGTCTGGTGACAGCCTTTACATCTGTGGTTTGAGGATTAGCCTAGATCAGGTCAGAAAGTGTCATCACCAGGGAGAAAACCAGAGAATAAAGAGATTTTTCTCCAATATAATAATTAACAACAACAACAATAATAATAAATACTACTTACAGAGTGTTTTAAGGTTTTCAAAATGCTTTTTAGAAATATTATCTCATCTGATCCTCTTAACAACTTTGTGAGAAAGGTGCTATCTTTATTCCCATTTTACAGATGGGTAAACTGAGACAGAATGCTGAATGACTTGCCCAGAATCACACAACTAGTAAATATCTGAGGCCAGATTTGAGGTCAGATCTTCCTCTTTCTAGATCCAGGGCTCTATCTATGGTGCTGCCTACTTGGTCATTACTAAGATATAAAAGATGAGAGGATAGATAGATAGACAGACAACAGAAAGACAAACTTGATAGACAGTCAGATATAGCAGACAGAGAGATAGATAGACAGGCAGACAGACAGACAGACCTTTTCAGGGATGCCAGGATGGTCAACCAAACACAGTATGGGTGCAAGTGAACACACACACACACACACACACACACACACACACACACATTTTATAACAGCCTGGTCAGAGCCAGGAAGAAGTGGATTCAAATTCTACCTCAGACACTTGCTTGATATGTGACCCTGATCAAGTAGCTTAAACTCTCTCAGCCTTAGTTTATGTAAAATGGGAATTATAATAATAACACTTACCTGAGATAATCTTAATATATAATGAGCAATTATTATTATTATTATTACTGGTACAGTGGAACAAGCACTAGTTTGTAATGTCAGAGGGCCTGATTTCAAATGCTATATCTACATCGTTACCTTTGTAATCTTAGAAAATTCATTGACACTTATTGGACTTCATTTTTCCTCAAAGGTAAAGTGTATTTGTGAAGGAGTATGGCCTTAGAGGTTAGTTCCAAATCTACATCTGTGATTTGTGTTGGTTCACTCCACCCCCACTGATAAAATCACAACTCCCTCAAGAATTGAGCTCTGGGGTATCATATTAGAGCATCAACTGGAATACCATCTCACTAAAAAGCAATTTGTCTTTGTGTTTCTGTGCCTTTTGTTAAGACTGAGATAAAAACAAGCTCATCCCTTGCCCTGGAGGAACAATTTATACATGAATCATATCATGCTTATAAGGCTCTATAAAAACAAAAGGCAAACCTTGCCTGCTCCCAACGACCTTACCTTCTAACAGGTAACAAGATGAATATGAGAGACAGAGAGATAGATAGCAGACAGACAAAGAGACAGAGAGATAAAGAGACAATACAGATAAACAGATGGATGGATGGATAGATAGATGATATAGACAGCAGACAAGTGATAGTTATAGATAGCAGAAAGACAGATAACATATAAAGATATATTGATAGAAGATAGATACATGTGTGAGAGACAGAGACAGAGACAGAGAGCAAAGACAGACAGAGAGACAGAGAGGAGAGAGAGCCCAAAGACAGATGGGGAATGCAAAATAATTTAGTAGGAAGATGTTAAAAATGGGGAGTGCAGAAAGGATTCAAGTAGAAGGTGCTGCTGGAGCTAAGACTAGAAGGAATAGGGAGTTCCCATATATGAGATGGAATGAAGAGGGAGGCAGCTAGATGACACAGTAGATAGAGCTCTCAAC
>JAJPUD010001662.1:165779-214273 GCA_023553655.1 Myrmecobius fasciatus | reverse complement strand
AATGAAGAGGGAGGCAGCTAGATGACACAGTAGATAGAGCTCTCAACGTGAAATTAAGAAAAGCTGGAAGGGAACCTTTAGTTGAACCTCATCAATATAGTTAAGAAAAAACTACTGCCAAGAAAGGGAAAATTACTTGCTAAAGGTCACTCAGTCAGATAATGTCAGAGCCAAGATGGAAATCCCTTTCTCCTCTAGTTTCCAGCCCACGTTCTTTCTAGGACACCGGAGTGCCTTCATCTCCTTAGAAGCTGTTACTAATTGTTTATATTGTAGATAAGTTAAAAATGTACTATAAACAATTAAGTATAAATCAATGTGTCTATAATATCAACAACTCATAATAGTTGTTAATGTCTCTTTACCACATGTTTTCAGGGCAGAGGAAGGGTTTCAATAGGCATATGTCCAAACAAGGTATAGATAATTAGGAAACAATTTCCTTGTCAACTATATTTATGTGAATGTGATTTGTTCACAAATCTGTGTATATGATACAGCCTGTTCACATGTTCAAAAGGAAAGGAGAAAGAAGAACATAATTCATTAATAGGGCCAATAACATAAAATTCACAAAAACAGATTGTTGGACTTGGAAGAGATTTGTTCTACCTTCTCATTTTGCAAATGAGGAAATGAGCTTTGACCATTTCAGTCTTCTGTGTGGTGTTCATACCCTCCCTTCCCTCCCCCCTCACCATGGGTCCTTCAGAGAAAATACAAATTCTTGACTTAGCTTGGCATTTGAAGCCTACTACAATCTATCTCACCTACCTTGACAGACTTTGTTTTATGCTTCTGGTCTGCTGACAGTTTATATTTTAGCTACTGCAAGACACTACGGACTGCAACACTCACCAGGGCATCTTTGGTATTCATACTAGTCATCTCCCATGCCTTGCATGCATTCCCTTTGCATTTCACCCTTCCAGAATCCTTCAAGACTTCCTTGGTTCCATCTGTTCCATGAAAACTTTAGTTCCCATTCTTCTTTCTCACCACCCTGAGCTGTGAGTGTTCTTTCCTCCCTTAATTTTCTTGGAACTATGGTCATAAATTAAGATCTTTGAAGGTGGAGGAGGTTTCATTTGAATCCTTGTATTTCCATTTAGCTAAGAACAACATAGAGTGTTTCTGTTATTTCTACCTGTGTGACGTTGAGCAAATCACTTAACTTTGCCTCAGTTTTCCTCATCTGTAAAAATGAGCTGAAGAAAGAAATGACAAACCACTCTGTTTGCCAGGAAACCAGTTCAGTTTGCCAGGAAAACCCCAATGGGGTCAGGAGAATTAGACATTCAGAAACTATTGAATACACAGTGGCAATTTACATAAGAGTTCTGAAATCCAGCCTTAGATACTAGCTGGGTGACCTCAAGCAAATCATTTTACCTCTGCCTGAGTTTCCTCATTTATAAAATGGGAATAATAATAACACCTATCTTCCAGGATTGTTGCAAGGATCCAATAAAGTAATGATTATAAGATATATGAGATCCAATAAGATAATAAAAATTATAAAGTGCTTAGCATAGTGCCTGGCACATAGTAAGTGCTTTATTAGTTTTACTTGTTATTATTATTTTTAATAAATGTTTGCTAAAATGGAGTCTAGAGGCAATGTAATTTAGCTAAGATCACTCAGAGAACAGTGGGAAAATCATAAATAGAACCCTTTTCTTCAGTTATACAAATCACTGTTTTTTTTCTGCTGTACATTACCTCTTTTTTATGAATCTAAATTTTTTAGAACTGCAGTGGGGCAAGGGGAAATGGAGGAAAAAATGGAAGATTGAGCAGGGAGAGGGATGGCTGCCTTCTAAACATTACTGGTTGTGTAATATCAGCATGCACTTGAGGGGGGGTGATGTCATTAGATTTCATACAAACCTAGTAATTGTTTGACACAAGAAAGTCCAGGAATCACTATCGTTAAGAGAGGGTTTCATTTCCTGTTGGAAGGTTTTATTGTTGTTTTCCTTATGAAAAGCAATCAGAACAAGGCCCTGTAACTATAATTTTTAGAAAGTTACTACCTGTATCAGGTGAAAGAAACAGAAGGATCTGAGATCAGATTTGACAAGCCCATAAAGCTACCCTAATGCCGCTGAGCTTTTCATGCTTTTGATATCATATCTCATTTTCTGCTTGAATGGTACACTCAGAGGCACTGAAGAAATCTCCAGTTTTAATTTACAGCAGATGCAGCTTAGATCATCTAATATCAGCTGCCGTCACGAAAGTTGTCTGGTTGGTGGCAGCTCTCACAGACATTGGCAGCCACCAGATGTAAACAGAAGAAGAATGTGGTTTCCTAAGTGTTTAGTGAGTCAATGATTTCATTCCAAGTGTTAAGCTCCGCTTATTTCCCTTCGCTGGAGTTCTGGGGGCTCAGGTGAGGTTGGAGATTGGCATTGTCAATGGGAGTGTCAGTGTGAGTTCACAATCTCCAGTTGGTTGACTGACTTCTCCCTTGGGAAAGAGAGAGATTTGTAATGTAGAGACAGAGCCTATTTCCAGTGGAAATCTCAGTTCTATTAAGTTAACCCTCTTATTGTCCGAGGGCTGGAAATTTAGAGTGAGCTAGAAGGGACCTTGAAGAGCATATGGTCCAGAATCTCAGAGAAGGGAAAGGACTTACGAGGATGAGTGTTTGAGCTAGAATTGGGTTTAAGGGAGGAGGGAAAGTGACTCTGAGTCCCAGCACCAATACTGAATACTTGTGGGGACCCTCAGCATCTATCTTATAAACTAATAGATATAGGGCAGGAAGTGGAATTCAGAGACTAATGCTACTTCTATCCTTTCTTCCTCCTTCTATTCCCTTCATATTTCTCCCTCCAGTCTCTTTTGGCTACCAGCTCCACCAGCCAGCACATATGGTCTCAGCCAGTGACCATTTTCCTAAGTCAGGAGGATACAAAGAAAAACAAAACCACATTAGTAATATTAGATTGCAGGGACAGAAGTGCCTCTTTGCACCCACCAAATCATAGGACCCAGGCAGCTACCTTTTCTGTCTCTGCCTAAGATCAGCCTCAAGTATAGTTTTCAAAAGATGAAACTTAGTAGGGTTGCATCTTAGCACTAAAGTCATGTCTCCTTTATTTTATTTGTTTAAATTAATGGATATTAATTTCCTCTCTCTCCTGCCATTCACCTCCAAAGAAGAAGAAAAAAGAAAAATCTTCATAATAAATATTCATAAGGTGTGAATCCAATTTTCAAATTGGACATGTTCAAAAATGTGGACCTCATTCTGCATATTTCATTTATCACTTCACTTGTCAGGAGGTAGGTGACATTCTTCACCATCACTCTTATGATCACCATTGGCCAATGGATTGATCTTAAGCCTTTCACATTTTTTCAATGTTGTCATTATAATATAAATTTTTCTTGTAATTCTACTCACTTGATTGTGCATCAGTTCATTTAAGTCTCTCAGGTTTCTTTGAAATAATTCACTTCATCATTTCTTATGGCACATGGAATTCCATTATATTTACACACTATACTTTATTTAGCCAATTTCCAGTTGATGGATTCCTCCTCAGTTTCCAATCCCTTGCTACTACAAAAAAAAGCTGTCATAAATATTGTTGTTATATGGTACTTTTCCTTTAAAAAAATCTCTTTGGTATACATGCCCAGTAATAGTGTCACTGGATCAGAGATCTTTGTAAATGGCCTAGATATCTATTGAGAAAAGATCTATTATTCCCTTTGCCTAAGGAATTTCTACCATATTTGCAGATTACAATCCATTTGACATTGATGACATTAACCTCCTTGTTCTTCCTAGAACTGGATATTCCATCTACCATAACTCCAGGAGTTTTCATTTGCTATAGCCTAAGCCTGGAACTTTTCCCCACTTCATCTCTGCCTCCTAATGCCTATGGCATTATTATTACTATTATTATTATTATTAGCATCAGCTAAAATCTCACTTTCTACAAGCAGCATTTCTGAGACCCCTTTACTGCTAATAATGTCTTTTCTCTATGGATTATTTTCAATTTACCTTGCCTATATCTTTTTGCACACAGTCATTTATATATTGTCTTCTTCATTAGATGATAAACCCTTTGAGAACAAGGACTGGTTTGTTTTTGTTTTTGTTTTTTTTCCTTTTGTACTCCAGGTACTTAGTATGATGACTGGCAAAGGTAGGTATTTAAATACTTGTTGACTGACTGACTGACATCTATGACTGAGGAAGTCATTAGAAGTTATCTGAAGCACATAGTGGTTAAAAAACTTGTCCAGGTTCACACAGCTAAAAAGTATTAGAGGCTGAGTTCAAACTATAATCTTTCTGACATCAAGACCAATGGTCTTTCCATTATACCATGCTGCCTGTGTGTGTGCGTATGTATATATATGTGTGTGTGTATACATATATATATATATATATTAATAACCAAAATATGTGAGTATTTAATGACATTTTATTCATTTGTTTTAAGATTTTCAGAATTCTTTACTTGTATTTTCTCATTTAATTAAGAAGTAATTTGGGCATTCTTGTCCCATTTTATAGATGAAGAAAATGAGACAGATTGATCTGCTTGAGGTCTTGGTAGTAGAAGCAAGATTCATCCTTTGGGTTAAAATGCCCTGACTGTAAGGGCAATCTAGATCAAAGCTTCATAAGCTGTGGGTTGAGACTCCCATATGGGGTCACATAACTGAATGTGGGGGTGGTCACAAAAAATTTGGCAACAACAGTAAAAGATAAAAAGATTTAGTTCTCTATGTAAAAATAAACACATCCATTTCATTGGTATCTAAATTTTCTTTCATCTTTAATAAGTGGGAAAATTTTATGTATGCCAAAGAAGTGTTTTAAAATACATTTTTTATGATGTATTATCACTAAATGTTTGATTTGTATACCCATTTTATATACCTATATCCCTCGTGTCTTCTCAGGTGAAAAAAAGGTCATGAGTGGAAAAAGTTTAAGAAGCTCTAATCTAGATAACTGAGGTGAAGCAGACCCTGAAGAGAGCAAGGTGAAAAAAAGAAGGAATTGCCTACCAGTTTTTTGCTATAAAGCAAAAAGATAGGGGAAAAAACCCAAAGTACATATATACACACACCTCAAGAATTCCACTCATCTCCTCATTATGTGGGTAAAATAATATGAGACTCTGCTCCCTTCTCACTTCCATCTACATATATTCTTTGGATTGTAGGTTATCTTTTAGTGACTAGGATTCCCCCTTGTATGTTCATTTAACTGCATTTCCCCTAGTTACATACATTGAGAATGAGAATGAAGGAATGGGACATATGATGGGATTTCCTGGAGGTCTTATATTCTCTAGGGATGGCCTAGGGACCTTTGCACCCTTTGTATCCTTGAATCCTTTCCATCCCTAGCCCCATGGTCCTCTCATTGAGTAATTTGGCAGGAATCATCATCACTTTTTGGGACAGAACCAAATGTGATTTTTAAGAGTATCTCTTCACCTATTCTACTCCCTTTCTTTTTTTAAATCAAATCCCTTCCTCTTTTCAGTCTTCTTATGGAAGAGAAAAGTCTGACACCTTAAAAGCAAAGATTGTTTCAATTTTGTCTATGAATGACTAGTACCTATAATGTTTGGAGCCTAATGGGTACTTCAGAAATGATTGCAGATTGATCAGATAAATTATAGTTGCTCCTATCATTTAGGAGGAGGCAGTGGAAACGGGGAGGATTTGTAAAAGCAAGTCTCTTCAGCCAAAAACATAACTAATGAAAAAAATAAAATTTTTCTCCCCCATTTCTTTTCACCTTGAATTTTTCATGAAACCAAATGGCAGTTTCCAGAGGTGAAAAACTGTTATTTTCCCAGACAAATTCCTGTGAAGTGAAAATTGCTAATTTCACACAACTCTATCACTGATGACTATTATTACTTTGGGCACAAGATTAGTAGAATTTGATCAGGAAAAAAAATTTGCCCTGTTCTCCATGAGACTTGGAACGTTCTTGCAGCAGAGTAGTTATGGTTCAAGAGAGGTGTGTTATCACAAGGGATCAGTCAATGCATCAGAAATCATGGGTTATATCTGCTGACCCCAGATGCCAACTAGATACTGAGTAATATGAGAAAATGCCTACTGTATTTTAACAGAGCAAAGGAAACTCTTTGGGAAATCAGTGGGAGTCTGTGCTAAGGAGCATGGGAGCAAATCCTTAAAAGAGAAAGGTGCAAAACATTGAAAAAAACCTTTCAAGGCTTCCAATTGTTTTATTTCATTTGTAAGCAGGATGTGGTGTTACTAAAAATGTTTACCTAGATGAGAATTTTAGTTTCTTCTCCCTTTCCTTCAATAACATTATCACTGAATTGTTGGATATTACACCAACACAGGGACATAAAAATCATCTATCCTTTCACACTATAGATTAAGAAAATGAGGCCTCCTGCAGTTAGATGATTTGCTTAAAAGTCCCACAGTAAGTTAATAATCATACCTGAATTAAGAACGAAATCTCCTGACTCCTGGACCAGATCTTTTCCCCACTATGCTAACTCTAAGGTGCTTCTGGGTGAGAAGCAAAGAATGTCCTACTCTATAGGTATATAAATGGTAAGAAAGGAAATATGATGGAGAAAATAGATTTCTCTTGGAGTATGATCTCCTTGGCTGATTGAACAGTTATATCTAAGTTTGTGCAAAGCAGAGCTTCTTAAATTTTTCCATTCATGACCCCTTTTTGCCCAAGAAATTTATATATGTATATAAATAGATATACAAATCAGAAATATACTGATAATAAATCACAATTTCAAGAACCCCCCCAGTTCAGTTATTTGACCCAGTTCAGTTATTTGACTTACTGATGTATGTATACATTGTTCCCCCAATAGAATACATCCAAACATCTTAAGTGCAGAAGAGGTTTAATTTTGTCTCTTTTTCTCCAATGAATACAACACAGTACCTGGAATATAATAATAATAGTTAGCATTTATATACCACTTTAAAGTTTGCAAAGCACTTTTAAAATATTATCTCATGGGGCAGCTAGGTAGCGCAGTGGATAGAGCACCAGCCCTGAAGTCAGGAGGATCTGAATTCAAATATGGTCTCAGACACTTAACATTCCCTAGCTTTGTGACCCTGGGCAAAAGTCACTTAACCTCAATTGCCTAAGCAAAAAAATATATATATTATCTCATTTTATCCTCACAACAACCTAGAGAGGTAGGCACTATTATTAATCTCATTTTACATATAAAGAAACTGAGGCAAATAGTAGTTAAACAACTTGGCCAGAGTCTCACAACTAATAAGTATGTGAGGTAAAATTTGAATTCAAGTTTTTCTGAACCCAGGTCCAATGATCTCTCTACAGGATCACCTAGATGCCTAATAAGTGTTTGTTGAATTGATTTGATTTTTTGCTTTCTTTAATGTCTTATACTTCTGTTTCAACTCCCCTAGGAACTTAACCATATTCTAACTTGTATCATAATTCCCTGTGTATTATAATTACCTCTTTAGTCCTACTAGATTGCCTTCTTGAAGACAGGGAACTAGGTGAATTTATCTTTATGTCTAGCAAAGAGATTTGCATATAGTAGGTGCTGAATAAATAAATGTTTGTTAAGTTGAATTGAATTGAATTAATATAGAGGTAGACTTTGAATTTTGTCTTAATCTGGCATTTCTGTACATTCATAAATTATCTCTTCATTTAAATACCCACCTTCTTTTACTTGTGTTATTTGGCATTTATTTAATAGAAACTTCTTAAAAGGACCTAACTTGGGTGGATGGCATTTTCCTTATCTTGTATGACATAATATGGTATTTTTAATTATACCTACTATAACCCAATAAGAATGATGTTACTCTTTTGGGCTAGTGGAATATTTTACCATTTTATATCAATATTTCAGCCAATACCTGGCCCAACTGGATATATTCCTCAGGAGTTTTTTTTGTTTTGTTTTGTTTTGTTTTTAATCTTGAATTCCGGAGATGATTTGGAGTAGTGAGTAGTAGAAAGAGAACTTGGTTTAGAATTAGAGGCCAGACTCTATCACTTACTAGCTACATGACCTTTGGGCAAACAGTTTAGTCTCTCTGGATTTAGCTTCCTAATCTGTAAAACTCAAAGAATATTTACACTACCTAGCTCACAGAGTTACTGTGGGGAATCAAATGAGATAATGCATATAAAACATTCTATAACCATAAAAAGTATATAAATATAAGCTACTGTTATTTTTGTAGCACCTCATAACTTGATCTTCCCTTTTCCTCTTCTTCCCCCTACTCTGCTTCCTTCTTCCCCTCCTCCTTTTCTTCTCCCTGAAATTCATTTTTTCCTTTTTTTTCTTTTTTCCTCCTCCTCTTTCTCCTCCACTTCCTCATTCCCTTAATTTCTTTTTCCCCTTCCTCCTTCTCTTCCCCCTTCTCTTTTTTCTCCTTCTCTTTTTCCTCATTCTTCTCCTTTTCCTCCTCCTTCTTTCCTATAAATACTTGCATTGATAAATACTTGCCACACCCTGAAATTCAAGAAATTTTTGTTATGTCTGGTATACTTACAAAGGCAAAATTTCCAAATGGAGATCCCTTCCCTCACTTATCTCTCAGTAAAAGAAATATGTGTATATAATTAGGTGAAAAACATCTGTAGAGATTTCATTTGCTTGGCAATATTTCTGACATATTTCTGAAAGGACTCCATCCTGTATAAGAAGATAAAAAGTTTTTCCAAGGTCATGTAGGCCTAGGCTATATGCCAAGGAACCATTCCACAATCAAGGATATGACCAATCAAAAAAGGCAAAAAACCCATAAAATGAAGATCAAAAGAGATGGTAATACCTAGTTTTACCACACCTCCATCCCTCCCTACCAGTTAAAATGCCCAGAATCCCAAATTGTAAATAAAAAAGCCAAAATAGAGGTATCATACTAAAATGAAGTATAAAAGCTTAAATGGGATGGTCAGACTTTCCTGTCTCTGTCTATAGTTGCTTCATGTCAACATGTTACTGTAGAGACCTAGGAAATGTTCCCCTAAGAAACCTGACCAAGTTTGTGCTAAGGAACCAAAGATAGTCATGACTTATTCTGCCCAGGACTGACTTGCTATGAAATGTCTATTTTTTCAGGTATTGCTAAATAAGCATAAATAAAGGACATATACACATATGTGTTATTATTTATATGCTAAAGAGATAGTGAACATGCTGTGGCATATATCTTGAAGGCAGAAGGGCCTGATCACTGTACTTTTTGACTGAGCTGAAAATTGTTCTTATCCATCACCTAGGAACTCAAAATATATGGAGTTTAGGATGAGATTGGAACATTGGCAACCAGTGCCAATAGTCAACAATAATCAGAAATTACTCTCAAGGAAAAAAGCAAGGAGAAATAAGCTGGATAATAATTTGCCCATTTCTTTTAGAGCAGATGAGTCTTATCTGGTGATCAAGGCTATACATCTCCTCAAGAAGAATGAGCAAACACATTACATGAGACAAGAACAGAATATACTATGGGCACAAATCTAATCACAAGTACCCCATATTCATATGGAAAGTGGGAATCCTATTAATAGAAGTTGTCCCCAGTGTCTGGGACATAATGAAGTATTCTCTAATGAGGAAGTAGGAAGGAAAAAGGAGGAAGAAGAAAAGGAGGTAGATCAGAAGGAGAAGAAAGAAGAGGAGAAAGAAGATGAAAAGGAAGAGGAGGAGGAGGAGGAGGAGGAAGAAGAGGAGGAAGAAGAGTAGGATGGGGAAGAGGAGGAGGAGGAGGAAGGGGGGGAAGGAGATGGAGAAGCAGGACAAGGAGGAGGAAGACAAGGTGAAAAAATTCTTTGAAGATAGGAACCTGGGAATCTACCTAGCTGCATCCAAATGCAGGGTCCTCCTCTGGACCTTCTAACAAAGCCCTGATGAATCCTATCTTGCTTGGATCCCATAAGCAAAGTTCATTGAATCATAGATCATAGATTTGATGATAAAAATGGACTTTTGATATTATCTAACCCAACTGCCTCATGCTATAGGTAAGAAAACTGAGACTCACAGAAGTCAAGGGACCGTGCCTAAAATCACACAGAAATTAAATCCTTTCTACCCATTATTTCATGCAAGCTTCACAACATCCTCCAGTGAAGTAGAAACTGCAGGTATTATCATTCTTAATTTATACAAAAAGAAACTGGGACTTGGTTTAGGTTTAGAGTCAGAATTTTAACTTGAGAATAGGTAGAATATGAGTCTTTTGTTTCCAGGTCCACCATTCTATTCACTATATCACACTGCCTACTCATCTATTTCTATCTTGAGTACTTCCCATTTCTGAGTGAGTGTCAGAGACTGCATCATAGGAGTAACATCAGCTATAGCAACAATTCACATCTATAGAGGATGCCTCAAAAGTCTTAATGAATTTCAAAGCATTAACAGCTCAAAATTCACTAAGACTTTTGGAGACCCTATATAACATCTTGTTCAACAAGCATTTTCTACAGATTTGCTCTGTGCCAGACAGTGTTCCAGATTTGGGAGATACAAAGATAAGAAAGGCACAGCCCTTGCCTTCAAGGATCTTACATTCTCTTTAAGTTTACAAAGTACTCTCCTCACAATAACACAGTGAGAAGATGAAGAGGAGGGAAGGAGACACAACTGGCTGTTGTCAATGTGCATCAATGTGCTCATTTTACAAATAAAGAGACTGAGTCTTAGAAAGGTAATGTAATACCAATTTCCTGTGTCACCTAAATTCTTAATACAATGGTAAGACAAAAACATAAACACAGGTCTTCTTCCTTGCCTGATTGATGAAGAATGAGTCTATTTTTTTGTTCTTCACATATTGTTGGACTGCATCCTTAAATCAACCAAAAATAGAGGGATGAGAACTGGTACAGGACCTGTTTGGGAAGACCAAAACATAAACACAGGTTTTCTTCCTTGCCTGATTGATGAAGAAAGAGTCTATTTTTTGTTCTCCCCATATTGTTGCTCTGAGAGTAAGGACGGTCCATCCTTAAATTAACCAAAAATAGAAGGATGAGGACAGATACAGGACCTGTAATTTTATTGGTAAAAAGAACTTCCAGGAGAGGAAACTCCCTCTCCCAATGCAGAAGGCACCTTCTCTGAAACTTAGAGTTTCAAAGAGTAGCCTAGGCCCTAGAGCACAAATTAAGTGACTTACCCTTGTTAGCATAACCACTATGTGTCAGACAGGACCCAAAATCAAGATTTTTTCAATGTGAGACAAGTTTTTTTAACACCATTGAAGAATAGGAAAGAGAGAAAAGATGAGAGAGTGGGGGTGGAGATGGAAATCCGAAGAGAATCCAAACCCTGCTAATAGATTTATTATGTGAATCAAATATAAGAATGCTCTTTGGGGTTTGCATTTCTCCTTGCATGGTAAGATAGCAAAATTTGGGTCACCAAGTTAACCAGGAGAGAAGAAATAGAATTGTCTGGCACTCAGATTTCTAAGACAATGGGCGCTAGTTTCATCTAGAAACTGCCTCACAAACTCCACTTGAAACAAAAATCAGATGTGTCTCCTTCCCAGAAAGTGGAAGAGGAAAATATCAATCTGTTTGGGGGAAAGTTAGGAATTGAGCCTGCATGAAGTGCTTGATATATGACTGTAGCCTGGTGAGCAACAAGGGATTCTTTCTGTTCCATTTGATCTCGGTCTGGTAATAGGCCCTCCTGACATCAGCCAAATAGGGGATGACTGAGGATGTTTTAAATAAGATGGTTACAAACTTCAAAGGCTGTTCTTTCACTCCGCCCCCTCCTCCTTTCTTCCTCCTTTCACTCAAGGCCTTCCATCCCCTTCCTAAGCAAATTGTTACAGGGCCAAAATCGATTGTAGGATGATGGAGAATCAGGGCTCTGGTGGCAGGTGGTACCACCTGTGTGTGCAGAACAGTGAGTTGAGAGTGGGGGACCCATCTGCTTCCCAGTTGTGGGCAAGGGGTGGGGGGAGCACCGTCTGATAGTGATTGTATGTCAGGTGGGAGTGAGGGGAGGGGCTCTTTCCTTATACTAAGCCCTCACACTCCCTGATTCTCCTCCCCTTCATTCTTTCCCTAAAAGAACTTTGAAGAATCCCCCTCATGAACCAAGCAGCAATCTGCTTCTTATAGAATATTTCATAAAAAAGCTTGAAGGGAATTTTGGAAAAGATCAAATCCACCCCTTTTACTGTACAGAGGAGGAAATTGGGGCCCCAAAGCAGGAAAGGTATGCACCCAAGGTCACACAGAAATTTGGCTGCAGAGTCTGGTCTCCTGCCTCAGTCCAGGCACTTTCCACCGTACTCCTTAGATTGGACACTAGGAAAATTAGAGCTAATGGTTTTTTGAACTAGATCAAACCAACTGGAGCTGATGTCAACTAATCCATCAGGTAGAACCAGCTACATGACTAGCTACCTTTTTATTAACTTCTTTGGGGAGAGTTGATATAATAAAAACAATTCCCTAGGAAGGAGAACCCCAAATTCAGAACAAAAGCACTTTGCTAGGATTAATTACATTTTACCCAGGAGTGGGATTGGAGGAGGCTGACTTTACCATTACCAAACTGAATTTAGTTGGTTGGCCCAGAAATGTCTCTTTCTAGGGAGTGGGGAGGTGTTAGCCATTGTTGACTACAACACAGAAATGAGGCAGCACTTCAGGACAGGAAATAAGCAGTTCTCTGCTCACTTGAAACCCTAGCTGAGACATCATGATTGACAGTTTAGCTCTTAAAGGTGCCAAAGGGTTCCTGGGAATGACAATAGAACCAAAGTGCTCACTTGTGGGATGAGTCACCTTTAAAAAGAGTGGGACTGGTCCGTGGCCTTTGTTTAATTTTGAACCTCCTCCTTAATGCCATGCCCAGAAACAACCTCTAATGGGAGCTGTGTCCTGGGGTAGATTGTGGGACTGGAGAGAGAAGCATGTAAAGGAGAATGCATTAAGCAAGGCAGTCTTTGTCTTAGTCTGACAGGAAGATATGATAGCTGGAAATGGGCTAGGAGAAGAGAAAGCAACCCAGTGACACCTGCAGGTGTGTTTGCTGGGTAAGCCAGGGGCAGGCAACTCTTGGGGACAGGTGCCTCTGTTAAAAATCTGTATAGGTAAGGAGATCTCCTGAAGCAGCAAAAAAGGAGGGGTATCAAGGAGATTTGCTTTATGATGATGCCCCCAGAAAATGACCAGCAAAGTCATAACTGGTCAGATGTAAAGGATGATAAGTGGGAATTTCCTGGCACAGAACTTGGTGTCCCATCCTGCAAGCCCAAGGGGTTTTTTTCTGCCACTTGCTATCTAGGTGAATTGTTTGAGAGGCTCTAGGTCTTGGTTTTTTCACTAAAAATAAAAAATTTGGATGAAATTATCCCTAAGGTCTCCTCAAGTCCCAGAGCTGTGATCCCATATTGTTGTTCAGTCATTTCAGTCACGTCTGACTCTCCATGACCCCATTTAGGGTTTTCTTGGCAAACATACTAGAGTGGTTTGCCATTTCCTTCTCCAGTGTATTAAATCAAACAAGATTAAATGACTTACCCAGCATCTCACGCAACTAGTAAGCATCTGAATCCATATTTGGACTCAGATCTTCCTGACTCCAAGTCTAGTGCTATAGCCACTGAGCCATCCAGCTTCCTTCTGATATACAGTGGGACTTAATGGATGCTTGTTGATTGATGGAAGAGAGGAAATCATTGTTATGGGTCTAAAAGGATCAAGGCTGAACTTCAGGGAAAGGCAGAACTGGCTAGTACAGTGTTAAAGTATTGGGTTGGGGAAATCTGAGAACCCTAAGTAATCCCTCCCGAGGAAGCCAGCTATGAGGTTAGATCATCTCAGGTTAGTCTTCCTCCCTAAGGGAGATATCACTGTGCAAGGAAGTAGAGAACTGTTCATATAAACCCATGTGTGATAATAGGGTCTGCACATGGGCAGACACCATCAGTTTGGCTAAGATGGGATCTTCTTTTTGGAAGACACTAGAAAATGAGAATTGGAGGTGGTGTGGATATTTTCTGTCTATTGAGTCTACACTGTGCTAGATCACCATCACACACTTATACAAACTGATGAACATTCTTTCCTCTCCTATTTTTAAAGAACTAGACCATTTTTACATTAGAATGTAAGCTGCTTGAGGTCAGATTTTTTTTCTTTCTGCTTACATTTGTATTCCCAAAGCTTAGCACACAATAACAACAAAAGTGCTTATTGACCTAACTTCATTAGGGTTGTTGTAGTTGTTTCAGTCCAGTCTGATTCTTCATGTTCCTTTTTAGGGTTTTTTTTGGCAGAGATATTGGAGTAGTTTATCATTTGTTTTCCAGCTCATGTTACAGATGAGGAAACTGAGGCAAACAGGGTTAGGTGATTTGCCCAGGATCTGAGTGTCTGAGGCTAGATTTGAACTTAGAAAGATGGGTCTTTCCGACCTCAGGGATAGCATCTATCTGCTGTGTCATCTACCTACCCATGATGGAAGGGTAGCAACCCTTAAGGGAAATCAGCCATACCTCGTAAAGTTCTTGGATTCTAACTTTCTAAAGAGCTACACTGTGACATTCAGTTTCAAGGAAAGCCTATAGAACTTATTCATCAGTACATGGTGCAGTTGTTATGAAAACTAGTGGAATGAAGATGGGAGTACACAACACCAGGAGAATGAAAGGTTCAGAGGCAAGCAGGGATGATCACCTGAACTCCAGGAATATGGCTAGGAGCACAGATGATACATGCGGCATGCTGGGATTAATGTTGAAACCTCTCTGAACTGCAGAATCAAAGCAGTGATTTCTCCACTTTCCATCCTATACTTTACCTCCCAAAAGGAAATATGTTTGTTTCTCAAAACTTATTTCTGTTTCTTAAAAGTGTTTATTCTTATGTTTACTTTGTCATTTAAACCAAACTATTTTAATAGAAGTTATTAACACTGCACTGCTAATCTATATGTATCTTTGCTCAAATGCAGCAGTGGGGAATCATAAAAGAGTGTCTGGGAGGGAGATAGATTTACAACTGCTGTATTTGGCCAGACAAATGCTCTGGCTGGGGGCTTAAAGCTGGGGGAAGTTGGGGTAGACTGGAGTTATTGATTTTTTAAACATCTTTTCTGGGCAAGGGAAACTCCTCCTAAGCAGTGAGTCAGCTAGCAGTTGGCTGAGGGGTCAGGGTGTTGGAAATAGGGCCTTCCCCATTTTCCTTCCCTTTTCTCTAGGTTTTGTTTAAGAGAAAAACTCCTCCAACAGGAGAAGAGCAGAAGGAATGGTTAAGAAGGAGTATACCAGAACATACAAGAGACACTGAATGATTCTGTTTACAAACATAGCAAGACAGACAGGACCACACCACTGCTAGAGGTATGTACATTCGGAACAGTCAGTACAAATGGACAATGAGTTAAGCCCAAAGTTAAATAGGAGGAGAACAGTTTGTAATGACTTTAGGAAATTGCAAAACTCTTAATGATCCCAAACTTCTCCCCGAAATAATGGTCTATCTTTTTAAATATCTACCAACAGTCTACCAGTTTTCCTATATGGCTGAACACAACAGTGTTAAAAGAATTTAAAATAAACATCAGTCCCCCAATAGAAAAGTGGTCAAAGGGTAGGAATGAATAGTTCTTGAAAGAATTGCAAAGTATTTACAACAAGAAATAATTTTTCTGTTAATACATATGGGAATTAAAACAATTCTTAGATATTTTACCCACCAAATTGGCAAAAATTACAAAAAACAATCAATATTAAAGGCTTAGATAATAGGCACATTAATATATTGCCTGTGGATTTTTAAGCTGGTACATTTATTCTGGAAAGCTATTTGGAATTATGTAAGTAAAATGAATTTAAATATCTATATCCTTTGACCCAGAAATTCCCTTACTGAGCTTACATCCCAAGGAAGTCATAGATAAGAAGATAGACATACACACACACACACACACATATATACATATATACACATGTGTATATATGTATATATATATATAGCAACTTTGTGATAGAAAATAATTGAGAACAAAGAGATGCAAAGCTATTGGGGAATGACTAAACAAATTATAGTACAAGGATGTACTTTTAATATTTCTGTTCTGTAAGAAACGATGACTGTGTACTTAATGTAAAAGTGTATCAAAAAAGATAAATACATAAAAGCATGGAAAGATCTATATGAATTGATGCAGAGTCAGATAAATAAAATTATGAAAACAATATTCACAATGATTACAACAATGTAAATGGAAGGAATAGCTATAAAGTAAAAATTCAGAACCAAATATCAGAAAATTATAGAGATCAAATCTGACTTCAGTGAAAATATTATGAGACATCCCCAACCTTCTCTTCAAAGAGGTGAGAGAAAAATAGATATTACACATTGTATGTGTTTTCAATTTTTTTCAATATATTCTTCAGTTATGCTGAATTTCTTCTCTTCTTTTTCTTCTTCAGTGCTATTTGTTACATGGCCTAGTTACATGAGAATGAGAAGGAAGGAGATATTGGAGAAATATATGATGGCTACAAAACAAAAGACATCAATTAAAACTTGTCAAAAAAAGAAAATAAATCTAATACACAGCACATTAGAAAGGCATATGGTGGGTATTATCCAGCATTAGCATCTATTCAATAAGAAAATTTTAAGTAAAACAAGGGAACAAGATGACATTGGGAAAGGGATATGACAGGAAGAAAAGATGGACTGACTGGTCGTATGGTAAAAATGAAGTGATGGTAGATGGATAGGCCAAAGGATATATTTGTATTATCCTGATGTTAAGAGATGTTGAGAAAGGTTTCTGGAAAGTTAGCTGGATTCGAATCACGAACAAACTTATGGGAAGACATGGACAATAAGTACACTGTGGAGTATTCATGAATGTGCTATAATATGTATTATTGGTGGGAACATTTAATTGTATGAGATCAATTGGGTATTTCAGTTGAGCATTTACATGTCCTGAGAGTTATCAAAATGTGGTAATCCAATGTTTTAGCTCAGTACCTAGCACATGGTAGGTGCTTAACAAATGTTAATTGATTGATTGATGAATAAAGGGCTGGTCTTTGGGCTGATTCAAGTTCAACTCCTGAGACATGAGGGCCATCTCCAGTGATCCTGATTTATATCTTGCCACTGGATTCAGATGGCTCCAGAGGAAAAATTGAGGCCAGTGCCTTTGCACAGAGCTCCCTCACTTAAATCCAATTCACTTGCATGTCATGGCATTACCACTCTGATGTCATGGTCCTCTTTGAGAATGAAGGATAAACAGCAACAGCTCTTGACACATAATACCTGTGAGACTAGAGAAGTCATTTAACCAATGTGTGCTTCAAACAATTCTCTAAGGCCATAAATTGCTGACAAATTGTGGGGGAATTTCCATTCCAGGATTTCCCTATACTATTGAAATCACAAGACTGAACCAAAAAAAGAAGGCATATTTATTTATTCTCAATTGATACCTGAGAGCTTTTAAACCACCTTTATCTTTATTGGTTAATATTAATTTTATATCATTTAATATATACAAACTAATTCAATAAAATAGACCATTAATAGTTATTTATTGTCTTCAAAAATTGTTATGATACTCATATTTGTCTAAGGACTATGAAGACGAGAAGCATCTATAGTCTTGTTTCATTAGCACATTTAGCGTAGCATTATCATCTAATTAACTGATTGAAACCTTGGATGGAAGACAAAATATAGATCTAAGGGGACAAAATATAAAACAAAATTTGTAGGAAAAAGAGAGAGGCAGTATGATAGTTGTAAATCCTGGTAAGGAGGAGACTAAGAAAGAGTAGGATGGTAAGTAAGAATGTATCTAAGGAGAAGGTGTCTAAGAAAGGGCTCTCCAGTGTGTACTGTGCTTTGAATGATAGAAGGAAAATAGAGTGGGAAGGAGGAGAAATGTCCTGGACCTGAACCTTTTTTGCCTGCAAGACTAGGGATTCACTGGTGTTTACCTAAGTCCATTTATACTTTTAAGCTCATTCATGAAAGTTCTTAAAGAATTTGATGTGACCAGTGAGTCATAAAGCCCCTTAGAAATATTTTAGTTCAATTCTATCACTTTATAGTTGATAAAACCAAGGGCCAGACAAGAGAAGTGATATTTCCAAATTCACATAATATGTTAATAAGGGTTTTGACGAGAAACTAAGTGATATGATTACTGGTCTGCCATTCTGTCTATTATACAATGGTACCTCTAATCCTCACTCCTAGAAAGTCATGTCAATGGTCTAATATCATCCACATTTACCTACTATTTTGAGGTCAGCCTACCCTATCTGATATCAGTGGACTTCCTTACATTCACTTTTTTTTTGTAAACCTCTAATAATAGCTTACTGTTTTAATAAAGGGGTAGCTAGGAGAAATTACATAACTCATATTGCCTTGATGAATATTTAAGATTGTGGGGTTGATCAGGAGACTCCTTAATCAGAGTGATGAACATACAGGAAATAAGCCTTTGGGACTTTGATTGTACGTCCATAGGAAGGGTATGGGGCAGGCCCATTGAGGGCCTCATGGAGAAGATTCAAGACATCTGGGCATTGGGAATTATTTGGCTGGTCCCAGACATTGTAAGACAAAGTTACCCCATCATTCTTGACCTTCTAAAGAGGGTTAGTTGTAGTGTCTTCCCTTTACTCATCCCTATAGAGACCTAGATGTGAGGAATATTTTGAGATTTCCCAGAGGAAATTAGGAGCAAAGGCAAAAACTAACCACAGAGAGGAGTATTAATATACCAGGAAACATCCAGAGGAGAACTATTCAGAATGAAAAAGGATCTCAAGTCCATGCCATGTGAGAATTAGTTGAGGGAACCGAGGGATAACTAGCCTGGAAAAGAAAAGATTCAAAGTGGGGAGAAGGGCAAAAGTGCTTTCAAGTATTGGAAGTACATGGAAAAGGACTTAGACTTGATCTGCTGGGCTCTAGTGGATACAAAAAGGTAAATCTGGGCTTGATAGAAAGAAAAACTCCCCAACAATTTGAGCCATTCATGAGTAGATTGGTTAACTTTAGTGCATATTGGGTTTCCCTTCTCTGGAGATACTCAAGCAAAGGTTGAATAACCAGGGTTTTGATGAATATATTGTATAGGATATTCTTTATTGGGGAAGTCAGGTGATCCTGTGAATAGAGTTCTGGGTCTAGTCAGAAAGATTGAAGTTCTAATGTGGCCTCAGGTACTGACTAGCTGTGTAATCCTGGGCAAATCACCTTAATCTCTGCCTCACTTTCCTCATCTGTAAAACAGGGATAATAATAGCACCTGCATCTCAGGGTTTAGAGGGTTAAATGAGATAATGACTATAAAGTGGTTTAGCATATAGTGAGCTTTAAATAAATGTTAGTTATAATAATATTTATTTTTATTTATTATTTATAATGAAATATTATTGATTGATATTTATTGTTTACTGTTAATATTTATTTATTGTCAGTTATTATATGCATGAGACTCAAAAGCTACTTAAGTATCTAATTTTGAAATTCAGCTCTTCTTTGATGCTATGATTTTTTCTGGCAGTCCTCTAAAATTAAACCCACTCAGTGTAAACACAAAAGTTAGGGACTTGAGCCAAGTCACAAAGGACAGTAGTGCAAACCTTCACTCAAATATATAAAATCAAGATTCATTTTCAGTCATTTTCACTTTTTCCATAGACTAGGAGGTTATAAGTTCTTTGAAGTCATATCAGACATATCCTGAGTGCTAATTCTGATCAGGAAAAATACTGCAGAATTTACAGAATTATATAAATGAGTGTCATTCTCACTATTACTGTGACTCTACCTTGTTCTCTGAGTGATGATCAAAAATATTTATATGCTAGGAGAAGATGGGAGGAAGGGGGTACAGTTTAGGGTATTATTCAGTGAGATGGAAAGATAAGGATCTGAACAAGGAAGGCAAACTCAGTGAGAAATAATGTCTAAGAGATAAAAGAGAGATAGAATCCTGGGGAGAAACTTAGGATCAGGAGGGTGGTGCAGGGGTTGGGGGGAAGGAGAAAAAGAAAAAGGGGCCTCAGTCAGGGAAACAACGAGGAAACCAAAGAAAACAAACCAAAACTGGAGTAATGAACCAGTGGAAGCTACAGCTATAAAAAATTAGACATTCAATCTCTTGTCCTTACACACAAGGGTCTCTCCCCCAGGTAGTCAGCTGAGCCTTGGTTAGCTGCCAAAAGCCAGCCCTCAGTTGGCTATAGATCAGGGAGTGTGTGTATGGTGTGTGGTTGTGTGTATGTGTGTATGTGTGTGTTGTGTATACATGCATGCAAGCACATATGAGTGCTTGGAACAGCTAGGAAAATGTTCCTGAGACAGAAGTCTTTTGCATGTGAGTTCTCTGTGTTAGTTATTTGGAATGAGGTGTGGTACATAAAAGTAATATTAGCTGACACTTATATAATGCAAAATACTCTGTATTTGTTATCTCAATCAATGCTTATAAGCCATCCTAGCAGGTAGGTGCTATTATTATACCCATTTTACAGTTGAGGAAGCTGAGGCTCAGATTCAGTCACAGTCACAGCACAAAAAGAATGTTAGCTCTGGAGGCAGAGGATCTATTCAAATCCCACCCTAGATTGTTACTACTTACCTGTCTGAGCAAGTTACTTAAGCCTGTTGGGTCTCAGTTTACTCATCTGAAAAGAGAGAGAGAGAGAGAGAGAGAGAGAGAGAGAGAGAGAGAGAGAGAGAGAGAGAGGAGAGAGAGAGAGAGAGATTCACCTAGATCACCCAGCTTTGGATCTATGAGCATTCCAGCTAGTGAATGTCTGAGGCAAGGTCTGAAACCAAACCTTCCTGAATTTGAACTTCCCAATACCATAATGCCCTTGTATGTATCATACTACATTTGTATCGACCAAATGTTACAGGATGGGAAGCATACTACATATGTATCAAATGTGTGTATACATGTATCAACTGGAAAGTTTGTATTTCAAAGGCATGTATATACATAAGTGTATGTACGTAGTGTTTAAGTGTAAATGTGTCCTATGGGATAAAAGGGGCAGCATCCATGCATAAAATTGATGTATAGATATGTATAATGGTCCAGCTACAAAAATGGGTATGGCTGGGAATGGCTGCTGTGTGTGGGAATGACAGGGGTACTTGTATGTGTATGTGCTTCATAGGGGATACCCAGGAGAGATTGATTCCCTGGGAAAATTGTGGTTGTCTGGAATGGACCCATTTAATTTTCTATTCAAACTGGCCTTCTTGAACCAGAGCAGAGAGAAGGGACTGCCCCATCAGAATTTGCATGTCAATCCTTTGCTCAGAAAAGACTGGAAGGGAAAATATATTTCCCAACCCTTGCTTTCAGCAACTCTGGCATCCCTGCCTAGGTCAGATGTTGTGCCAACAGAAGCAGTACTGATCTCCTGATGGGGTTGTATTAACATACCTCAACTTTGGCCTGGGGGAATGGGAAATGTTGTTTGGAATGAGAGAGTAATTTGTTTTCCATGCCTCCCCAGGCCCAAGGCATCTTGGGGTGGGGGTGGGTGATGGAGGTGGGACAGAAACAGCTGGCTACCTACATTAAAACAGGTGAAGATCTCTCTGCAATGGTTTCTGTCATCTGAATAGCCTAGTTCTTTGCTCAGTTACCCACATGTTGACTCAATGCTCTTCTCTTTATGGGAATAAGAACATTGGTGAATGGATAATCCAAAGCAGAGGCTAAGAGTCTGGGATACTGGAATCTTAAAATAACTGAGCTGGAAAAGACCTTGGAGATCATCTAGCCCAACCATCTCATTGCACATAAAAGGGAAACTGAGCCCCAGAGAGGGGAATTAACTTACAAATATCATACAGCAAACTAGTGGCAAAGTCTTAATGAAAATCCCATCTTTACCTTTCCAACTTGTCAGACTCTGGGCACCCTGTTTGCACTCTCAATAAATACTGTGATGATGAGAGTGCCTGATAGTCCCTCTGAGACTGGAAAAGAACTAGGATCTGTGGACCCTATCTCAAGGAAATCAGAGCTTCCAGTTCCCAGCAGTGAGCTGAGGAAATAAGTTCTTTTCATTTCCCTTCTGGGGAGTTGGGTCCCAAGCTGCCTTGCAAGTGGATAGCGTATGTACAAGTTAGGACAGGCACTGCATTAGTCACGCCCTGACTTCTGATTTGGGTTCACATTTAACATCTGCACCTCAACCTAGCCTGAAGCATTAGGTCCTTTTATTGCTTCTTAATATTCTCTCTGTGTATCTTTCTCTGTCTCCCTGGGCTTCTTTCTCTCCTTTTTTTCCCCTCTCTCTCTGTCTCTCTCTCTGTGTCTCTGTGTATAAGTCTCTTTTGTGTCTGGCTATCGCTGTCTCCATTTTTTTCTCTCTCTCTTTGACTCTCTATCTTCCTCTTTCTTCCTCCCCTTCTTCCTTCTCCTTTCTGCCTGTCTCTGTCTCTGCCTCTATGTGTCTCTATCTCTCTGTCTTTCTCTGTCTTTGTCTCTGTCTCTGTCTCTTCTCTCTATCAGTCTCTCTGTGTATCTTTCTGCCTATCTCTCTGTGTCTTTCTCTCCATTTCTCTGTCTCTGTCTCTCTATCTCTTTCCATCTCTGTGTGTATTTTTCTCTCACTCCATCCCTTTGTCTCTGCCTCTGTCTCTCTGCCTTTCTCTTTCTGTGCATCTGTCTGTCTCTGTCTCTCTCTGTATCTTTCTCTCTCTCCATCTCTTCATCTCTGCCTCAGTCTCTCTGCCTCTCTCTTTCTGTCCATCTGTCTGTCTCTGTCTCTCTTTGCCTCTGTTTCTGTCTCTCTCTCTCTCTGTATCTGTCTCTCTGTCTCTGTCTGTCTACCTGTCTCTCTCCATCTCTCTCTGTGTCTTTCTCTCTCTCCATCTCTCTTTCCTTCTCTCTGTCTCTGTCTCTCTCCCTACCCCCATCCCTTAGTATAAGCTCTTTCAGCCAAAGTTTCCAATCCTGAGCAAGCTGATCCCACTGAAGAGTCCCCTAGGTCAGATTATAAGGGTCACCCACGACAGCAAGCCCAAGTAATGATAATGTTTCTGTGGGAGGACTTTCTAGGGGCCCTGGGGTCTCACTAAGCTTAGTGCGTGACCCCCAAGGCTCATATTCTTTCCTCGCTGCTCCCTGATGATGAAATCACAGCCTCGATCTGGGCTTGTTCATGTCACAAGATAAATTGTCAAAATGTTTTGATCTAATTGGGTCTTTTTCAAGTCAGCTGAAAACCATCAAGTTGGGAGCCATATGGAGCCAGTGATTAATGAGGGGTATTTGGTTGCGCCTCCGCATCCATCATGAAGTCCCAGATCGGTCTAACACACTCTAATCCTCAGCTTTTATGAATGGGAATGGATTCTGATAGATAATCAAGTCTTCTCTTCCCCATCACATCCCTTTTCTCAAATTGGCAAAGATTTGATTTCTTTGCCATCCTTAACACTCCAGAGGCATAGGACCAGAAAGAAAGACCTCTGGACACTCCCAGAATAAGTCTTCCCCTAACCAAATACCTCCTTACCCTAGGGGCTATTCTAGCCCCATTAATATGGAGATGTGACAGCTAAAATTCTCCAGAGGGAGAGAAAGAAGGAAATGCATATGGAGAGAAAGAAAGATCATCTTTGACCATTGGATAACCTCTATTCCAACCTCAGTATCCTGACTAATCTAAAGCTATGTCCTTGAACTGTTATGATCTTTTTACTAAGTACCTCCCATAGGCACAGAAGAATAGAGGAGACTGAACTAGGCAGGTCGGGGCTATTTTATTTTTTTCAATGGGGAAAAGTTATTGTTCTAAGATGGAGGAGAAGCCATTTCCAGAGAGCAGGTGATGTGCACTTAGAACAGTGGAAGAAAAAGTTTCCAAGTAGTGGAAAGTAAACTAACAACCCTGACTAGAAGGCTAAAGATTCAACTGGGAGTCTAGTAGCAAGAGAGAGTAAAGAGAAAAGAAAATCTCTGACCTCCTTTCTTCCACTCTTTTGTCCCCCAAAGGGGTGAGTAACCAGAAATGTTCCCAAGAGTAACACTTCACCTCTAACATGGCCTCAAATCTGCACACCTTCTGCTGATAATTTCCATTTGATCTTGTACATAGTTGTTGGTGTATTGGTCCTATGAACTCTTGGAGCAGGGACTGACCTTTACCTTTCTTGTATATCCAGCCCATACACAGTAGGTACATGGTAGTGACTGACTGACATCAAAATCCCTACTGGTAGACAATGGAAAGATGATCACTATCTCCAGATACTTGAAAGGCATTGAGAGAAATTAGGCTAATTCTCTGGGGTTCCCTTAGATAGAATTTGGACCAGTTCTGGAATTATAAAGAAATATATATTCCTTTATATATTAATATATTATAGAATTCTTAATAATTAGTTTTCCAAAGATTTAATAAACTGCATTAAGAGGTGGTGGGATCCCATTTACCCGAAGTGTTTTAGCTAAAAGTGGATGATGACCAGTAAAAGACTGCTGTGCAAGTGTATGAACTGAGTATATGGGAATGACAGAGGAATTGGAGGGGATCTCAATGACTTTTGAATATAACCAATCCCTTAACCAGAATCCCTATAAGTAAGTGTTCAATGATTCTTTGCTCAGAAACATCTAGGAATGAGAAAGTCACTATTTAATGTTACTTCAATTAATTTCTTCCTTGTATATATATATACAATATATAATATATAGTTTTGTGGTTGTGATAAGATCAGTATGTAAGTTGGAAAAGTTCATTAAAAAATGAAAATAACTAACAGAGGTCAGTGAGGGAAGCATCACTTTCAACTGGAAGAGATCTGAGATGTCTTCACAAAAAAGATGGCATTTGAAGCTGGGTCCTGAAAGATGACTATGATATTAGTTCAAGGCAGTAAGCAAGGAAAGGATTATGTGGAAAGGTTAGAAGGGGTAAATCACTCTGGTGGGAGGATGAATTGCTCAATACAACTAGAGAATAAAGGGTAAGATCATCATCAAGCATTTATCATATTCCAGACACTAACATAAAGGGAAGTAGTAGCAGGTAAGTGAAGAAAGACAAGTTGAAGCTAGTCCTTGAAAAGCCTTGAATGTCAAGCACAGGGACTTAGACTCTATTCAGGTAACAACAGGGAGCCATTGAAAGTTTCTGAGCAGTGGTGTGATGTGACCTAGAGCTGTTAAAAAGATTAATCTCACAGTCCAGACAGAATGAATTACAGGAGGAAGGGACTCCTACTACCCTCCCTGAGGCCAAGTTTCAGTGGCATGTGAAGTTAAATCCAAATCTAGCTCTAATAAGGTCATTTTTATGTTTATCTTTTGTAGGTGATAGTTGGAAATCAAATCCCCAATTAGATAAAAAGACTGGCTCTAATACACTTTGGAGGTGATTTTCTTTTTTTTTTCCTTTTGCTGGAACAGGAAGCACAGACTATCTCAACAAAGTATATTTACCCTTCTAAGAATAACTAAGTTTTGTCTTTTTATTCTTAGCAGATGTTGTGTATCTCCAGAGGTTTACAAAAGAATCCAGACAGACAACTGGCATTGATGGTATGTCAGCTATGTATGACTGCCCCAGAATTCATTGTTCAGTGCCTGTGAATTTGTCACTAACGAAAAGATCTGGGTTAAACTTTCACACTCACATGGTATGGTTCCCAAGAACCAGGATTTATTATTGCTGATGATCCTTTTCTTTGATCAACCAGACTCAGTGGAGTGGAATTTAGTGTGCAATTTATTTTAAGTAGCTGGGAAGTTGTATTTTTTCCTAGTGGGGCACATCTTTCTCCTTTCCTAACTGTTCACCCTGTGTGAGAAGAGACTAGTACCCACAAGTGTCTGCTATTATTCATAACTCAGTCAGGACATAGGTGGATGGATGGATAACAAATATGATAGATTAATAATAGCATAGATAGATAAATATAATAGAAAAGAGATGTGACAAATAGGTATAATAGATGTGATAGATTAAAATAAATATATAGATAGATAATAAGACATTTAGATATGATAGATAAATGTAGATAATAGATATGATATATGTAATAGATATAATAGATTATAGAAAATAGATATTATAGGTAGATAATAGGATAGATATAAATAGGCTAGATAGCAGATATGATAAATAATTAATATTATAGATGTGACAAACAGATTTTGTGTCTAGGGTAGGTGATATTTCAAAGGGCTCTTCTATCTTACAAATTATTTCCTTTACTTGTTTCCTGCAATTCTTTTACCATTGATCAAAATTTTTGTTTCCATAATCAAACATAAGGTTTAATGCACAAAGTCGAGAATGAAGAATCTTGCCATTTGTATTAATATTAAGTTATAAATGACTCATATCAGAACATTTCCTGAGAATAAACTTTGATGGGTTAAGGCACTAAGACCCTGAAAGGGATAAGACAGAAAGACAAGAAAAAAGGAAGTAGAAATAGAAACTTAACTTTGCAGTTTTGTCTTTAGTTGGGAGCCTCCACATTTTTCCACACCCCTGACATCTTTTAGCAGTCTCCATAGCTCACCTTCTCATAACATGCCCAGTCAATCTGTTCTTCCATTGTTAATATAGTGATCTCTCTGCCTCAATTTTCCTTGGTTTCTCCTCTCCCTTTTTCTCTCACAGAATATTCATCCCTTCCCTCTAACAAAATTCCCCCATTACCCAGCCAGCAATTTTCTGAGGAATAAAGTCCAAGTTCTGAGGCTTATATATGCAGCACTGAACTTGAAGTTTTCTGTCATCCAAACCACTATTATACTTTTCTCCAGACTGCTGGTCTGGAGTTATCATACTAGATAGTTATTACAAAACAGTAGCAATCTGCCTAAAGTGAAAAAGCTCATGTTAAATATGTCACTCTTATCTCTTCAGTGTTTGATGGTCAAAACAATTTCTACAGGGGTGTGTGTGTGTGTGTGTGTGTGTGTGTGTGTGTGTGTGTTTTCCTCTGGGCCAGAATTTCAGGTACTAGTTCAAAAGAGATATCTATCATCCAATGGGTCTGTGGAATGGAAATCAGAAATGAGGGTCCTATCGGTCTATGTATGTCTGTCATGGGGCAGAAAGGATTTCCAGTTCTAGTATCAACTGGTCAGCCTCCAAGAAAGTAGTGACTATTGTTGACAATCAAAGGTAGATTAATCTTATCAGAACTTGACTGAAAGTATGATTCCAAGATTGTGTTCTTTTCCACCCACACCAATTTTTCACAGATGGTGAATATCTTTACCCAGAACACCACAGATGCTGGAAGACATAATCATCTCCCCCACCAGGTTCAGCTGACTTTAAAGTTCTGATTGGAGATATTAACATCTGCTAGTGAACTGAACACAGACACAACAAGGGAGAGGGAAGTCAGTTGAAAGAGCACAAGAAAGAGAGATCAGGACTGAATAAAGTTAAGTCAACTCATCCCTGAGTCTGGTAGGAGGAGGAACAGGAGAAAGAAAAGCAAAAAGAGGGGAAGATAAGACATGTTATAAAAAATTATCAACATCAAAATGAAAAAAGACAATTTCAGCAAATTAAAAGAAAGCTCTTATTTTCCTAAACTAGCTACATATCAGAAAAATTTGTAACATGTAGAATAGACAAATATTTAAAACACTCAGATTTAAAAAACAAGGAATACAGAACTTAAATGGCCTAAACTAGGAAACTGAGAGAACCATAAATGAACTCCCAAAGGACAAAAACAACAACAACAACAAAAAAAAACAAGGCAGGAACAAATGAATTTACAAATGAACTCTATCAAAAACTCTTAACAATTAATTCAAATATTACATAACTCATTTAAGAAAATAAAAAAATATGGAATCTTACCAAATTCCTTCTATTCTACAAATATGATTGTGATGCCAAAACCAGAAAAAAAACTATAGGCCAAAATGTCTACTGAAAAACAACACAAAAATATTGAAAAAAAATTATCAAAGAAGCTACAGCAAAGTATTAAAATTATTATAAATTACAACCAAGTAGGATTTACAGTAGGAATTCAGATTTGGTTCAATGTTAGGAAAAAAACTATAAACTTAATAAAACATATTAATAACAAATATAATTTAAAACCACATATTAATAAAGAAAAACTCTTGACAAATCCAATATACTTTTATGTCAAAAAAAATTTAAAGGGAATAAGTAAATCTTCATTAATATGACAAGTAGCATTGACCAAGCAAATAATTAACTGTATTGGAGAAAATCTAGAAGCCAAGATCAGAGTAAAGCAAGAATGTCTATCATTACTACTATTATTTTATGTAGTTGTAAAAATACTAGTCATACAACTCCAATAGACTATTGATGGAACGTGCCATCCACATCCAGAAGAGAACTATGAAGACTGATTGTGAATCAAAGCATAGGATTTTCACCTTTGTTGTTGTTTGTGTGTGTGTTTTCCTTTTTCATATTTTTTCCTTTAGATCTGATTTTTTGTGCATTATGATGAATATGGAAATGTGTTTAAAAGAATTGTACATGTTTAACCTATATCTGATTGCTTACTGTCTTGGGGAGGAAGGTGGGGGGGAGGAGAGGGAGAAAAATTTGGAACTGAAGGTTTTATGAAGATGAATATTGAAAACTATCTTTGCATGTATTTGGAAAAATAAAATACTATTAAATATGGGCCATAACAATAAAAAAGGAAATTGAGGGAATAAGCATAAGCAAATAGGAAATTAATCTAATGTTTTGGTTTTTTTACAAATGATTTTTATATTCTTTTTAGAGAAACTTTGAATTAGGACTGCACTAGATAGCACAGTAACTATATATTGTAATTGAATGCCAAGCTTGGAGTCAGAAAGAGTCCTCTTCCTGAGTTAAAATCTAGCTTCAGACAAATTGAATAAATTACTAAATACCAGGAGTGAGCATGGATTGGCTATTAGCTAGGAAGTGAACATTTAGAAAAATATATCCAAATTTGAGTAGTTAACAACCGATTTGCCATAGCATTGATTAGGTAGAATTTGCCCTTTTTGTTTCTACTCTTCTTGCAAATAGTTCTATCCAAAAAGTTATTTTATCTACTTCTTTTCCTGCTCCCTCTATTATAACAGGTACAAAAGCTGATTTGCATCCAACCCCTGAAGACATGTAAGATTTGTACAAAGATATCTTCTATAAAAATGATTTGTAAACTACAAACATCACTGGGAGATGTCTTATGATATAAAATCCCCATTCTTTTGAGTTACGAGATTTGGTAGTGGGTTTTTTCCTTTTTTTTTTTTGTTTTGTTTTGTCCGAAGAAATCTAATCTTTAAAGTTCTCTTTTTAATTAAATGAAAAAATGAATAATAAAGTAATGGCATATAAAAAACTCACACAAACAATTATTATCCAGGTGTTTTACTAACAAAATCTAAAGAGACAGAAAAACTCAAATAATAATAGAATATATAAAATATCTGGTAGTCCACCTAACTAGGTACACATAGAAATTATATTAATATATGATAAAAACATTCAACAGAAATAGATACTTAAAAATTAGTGATATTAACTACTTGTTGTGTCATAACAGTATAGTACTACTAGTATTTGACAATACTACCTAAATGAATTTACTTACTCAGTTGTTGTTGTTTGTCCTTTGTTTTTGAAAAGGACCCATGACATAATGGATGATGTCTTGACTTATGAGTGAGTGGGATTTAAGTGAGACAGAGTTGCGCAAAGTCATCAGTTTCACTCTTTCTTACAGTCATTGAAGTCCAGGGGAAGGATAACAGTCAAGATGACTAGCAATAGCCCAGGATGTAATAGATGACCCTGCATCTTCAATGAATAGCAGAGCTCTAAGTACTCTACAACACCTACTTAAGCTACCTTTATGGCCATGGGAGCAAATTATTCTCATCATCCATTCGACTGGGGGAAGTCTTCACATGCTTAGCACAGAAATCTCCCTAAATTCATTGACAGGTTTGATGTCCATGTTACCTCCAATCTGGTTTAGCTTGTCTGACAAGATGATTTTACCAGGATGTAGTTACTTCACAGGCTACAACTTCTTGGGGTCACAGATAGAGTTGAGCAGAAAGGTGGAAATCAAAAGTAAATAAGCAACCCAGAAAAAAACACTAAGCAAGCCCTCACACCAGAATGCTACTATATCAATGTAGCTAGTAATGGCTTACATTATAGAGGTAGAAGAAAATAATCTCTTGTTCATCTAGTTCGTTCTGTTATTTTCTTCAACCTCTATAATGAAACCCATTACTAGCTAATTTTTAATCTTTTGTTCATCTAATTAATTTAGTTAAGAATCTAAAGGTAAATAGTGAAAAAAGGAAAAAGGAATGGAGCTTTAGCAATATAAAAATTACACTATACTCTATTATTCTATACTATACTATGGTAATCATCTGCTGGGACTGCATACAAAACTTAAGAAATAATAATAAGATGGATTTGTAGCACAAGGCCCCCAAACAAAGAAATAATAATAATAATAGTATTTGTTTTATAAATCCAAAGACTTCAATTACTAAGGTGAGGATTTATCAACAAAAATTGCTATTTAAACCGGAAAGCAGTTTAATTGAAATTAAGCATAGACTAAGATTTCATAGCATATAACATAATAAGGACAAATGGATTCATGACCCAAATATAAAAGGATATCATAAAAAAATTAGAATAACAGAATAAGATATGCATTTATAATTTTAGACAGAGGAAGTGTTTTTGAACAAAGAATAGAGAAAATCCCAGGAGATAAGAAATAAATACTTTAGATTATATAAAGTTAAATAACTTTTACATGAGCAAAATTGATGTGGGAAAAAATGAGAAATATTTTCAATAAGTTTCTGTGATAAAACATTGATATCCAAAATATATAGGGAATGGACTCAAATATATAAGAACAAGACTGACCCCCCCAATCCCAAACTGCATGGTCAAGGTATATAAACAATCATTTTTAAAAGAAGAAAAACAAGCTAAAAATAACCATGTATGGAAAGAAATGCTTCAAATAATTAATAACAAAAGAAATGTGAATTAAATAGCCTCAGGTTATGTCTTGTAGCAATAAGATTGGCAAAAGAAGACCCCTTGACTCCTCCAATAAAGGGGAAAATGGAAATTGTTGGAAGGGCTGAGGGAAGAAAAGTATACTAATGTATTTTTGATGGAGTTGTGAATTGACATAGCCATTTGGAGAATAATTTGGACCTGTGCTCAAAAAGTCACTAAACTGTACATATCTTTTGACCCAGAGACATCACTATTACAGATATACCTCAAAGAGATGAAAGACAGAGATATAAGTTCAAAAATACTCATGGAAATATATTGGGATATGGTAAGATAATGGAAATTAAGAGGATGCCTTCAAATGAGGAATGGTTGGATAAATTATAGTACATGAATATATATAATACTGTAAGAAATGGCAAAATTGACAGATTTAGAGAAACTTGTGAAGAGTTGTATAAACTGACAAAAAGTAAGGTGAGCAGAACCAGAAAAACATTTTATACAATGACTACAATATAACATCATAAAGAAAAGCAACTTAGAAAGACTTAAACATTCTGAACAATATAATGACAAATCAAGACTCCAGATCTCTGAAAGACTAGTGGTGTAGAATGAGGAATATTATTTTTCAATTTGGTCATTGTCGATGGTAGCTAGGTGGCTCAATGAATAGAGTGCTAGACCTGGAGTCAGGAAAACCTGAGTTCACATCCAGCTTTAGACAATGATTAGTTATTTGACCTTGGGCAGATACCTTAACCTATGTTTGCCTCAGTTTCCTCAACTCTAAAGTGGGGGTATTAAATGCAACTATCTCACAGGGTTGTTTTAAAATAATATTGTTAAAACACCTGGCATAGAGTAGTACAACATAAATATTAGTCATTTAATATATTATTGTTATTATTATTAATGTGCACATTACTTTTACTTAACTATGTTAACTTGTTACAAGAGAATTTTTTATACTTGAATAGGACTCAGGAAAAAGAGTGAAAGCAAAAAGGAAGGAGGAAAGAAAGAGAAAGAAAGAAAGGGAGAGAGAGAGGGAGAGAAGGAGGGAGGAAAGAAAGGAAGGAAGAAAGAAAAAAAGAAAGAGAAAGAGGGAAAAGGGAGAGAGGGAGGAAGAAAGAAAAAAGGGGAGAAAGAAAGGAGGGAAAGAAGAAAAAAGGGGGAGAAGAAAGGAAACAAGCAAATATACAATTTTAAGGAAGTTGTAGCAAGGAAGTGACAGTACCATCATAGGTAAACAGAACCTTTTTCCTAAAATAAAGCAGTATCTAGGATGTTCTACCTATACAGAACCATGTCTTCATTGAGGAGTTTTCTTTTTGATATGTGTGTCTGATCATGAGGCATGAAGGAAGGAAGGAAGGAGGGAAGGAAGGAAGGAGAGAAGGCGGGAAGAAGGGAAAGAGGGAAGAATGGAGGGAGGGAGGGAGGAAAAGAAGGAAAGAAGGGAGGAAGGAAGTGAAGAAAGTCAGTAGAATAATATTTTAAAAACACAGAAGAAATCAAAAGAAGATGCAGAAGGAAACATGAAGAAGCAGGACAGCTTCTAAACTAGTGTGTTGAATTCAATGTATACTTTTTTTAAAAACCCTATATAATTGAGATTTGTGGTATCATATACAATCTTCTTTTTTATTTCATGGTATATGGAAGTGTTTGTTAGTGTCGAAATATAATTTTAAGGAAATATGTAGCAAAGAAGTGGCAGTACATCATAGGTAAGCAGAACCATTTTCCTAAAATAAAGCAGTGTCTAGGATGTTCTAACCATACTGAACCATGTCTCCATTGGGGAGTTTTCTTTTTGATGTATGTGTCTGATCATAAGAGGTGCGAATTACATGCTTCTTACTACTGTAGATTAGTTCAAGGAAAGGATGAACTGACACCATGTATGTAATTTTCCTGTGGCTTTGCAGCACTCTTGTACAATACTGCCTGTTGCTCTCCAATTAAAAAAAAAAACAACAACAGAGACCCACTGGTGATCCATCAACCTCTCATTCACTCCCCTAAGACAGGGCTACATCAGCTGCTAGCCCCATGGTACAAACTTTCCCTGGGAGTTAAGGCTTAATATTTTTGTCACCGGCTTAGTGTCGATGCTTTCCACAAAGTTACCAGGGGCTATTTGGGAAGGATTTTGCCACTAGAGCCTCTGAGTGCTAATGAGTGTGACTTCAGAAGAGAATTTTCCATTAGTAAGTAAGAAAAAAAAATCACCTTGAAATCTAATAAGTAGCATTGGTTCTATATCTCCTAATCATGGCCTATGTCTCTTCATATAGAATTGCCCAACACTGGATGTGAAAACTTAAGTTCCAATGTGATTATGTAAGTCATTTAATAATTATTTAAGCAAGAGTATGCTTAGCACTCTTCAGTACCAAGAGGAGAGAGAGGCAAGAGGGGAAATGAAGCAAGATCCAAGTCTTTACCCCACAAAGGGATTACAGTTTGGGAGGAGACATTTTTTAAAAAACGACATACAAATAATAAAAAAAATGGTAATAACAACACATGCGTCCTAAGAAGAGAAGAAGGGTAGTTTAGGACCCAGATTCTTAAATTGTGGTTCATGACCCCATATGGAGTCTCTTAACTGAATGTGGGGATTGTGAAATTTTGTTTCATTTGATTTGTATACCAATTTCATATACTATATAGCTGAGTACAGGTAAATATTTCTCTAGGGAAAAAGGGGTTATAAGTGGAAAAAGTTTAAGAAGCCCTGGTAGAGGAGTCTGGAGGACCTTCAATCAAGTCCTGTCTCTGACAGGACTTTGTCCTGTCCTTTGTCAAGTCATTTAATTTCTTATTATTCCTAGACTTACAGCTAAGACCACAAATTTCAGAGTACATGCTGTGATCTATATTTGTCAAACTTTCCTATATTAATGAAAACAAGTAACAATAACAATAAAACCCATGTATTTAATTTTTGATAACTTAGAAAACATTTTTCTTATATAAGCCCAGTAACATAAGTAGTATAAATAGCATTCACTCTAATTTACAGATGTGAAATTTATACTCAGAGAGAACAAGAAATTTGTTGAAGATTATATGGTTATATAACACAACTCCAACATAGAATATTTTTTCTTTTTCTTATTTATTTAGCATTTTATTTTCTCCAGTTACATGTAAAACAATTTTTAACATTTGTTTTTAAAACTTTGAGTTCCAGATTCTCTCCCTTCCTCCCTCTTTCTCCCCACTGACAACACTGAAAAAGCATACAACATATAACTTCTGCTCTGCACTAGGCTATATAGATCCCTAGCAAAGCAATAAAGGGTTTCTGGGAAGGAATGGAATATCAGGGACTGCTTCATGGAGGTGGCATTTGAGCTCAGCCTCTGGAGGATAGGAAGATTTTTAATCGAAGGGGAGGGTACAACAGGCAAAGGGAACAATGGAAACAAGGCCAGGATTAATTAACTTCCCTTCCTCATCTTCCAGCTCCTGTTTCCCTCCATTTACCCCATCTCATTGACTAACGAGTGCCCTCACTGGTTCCCAGTTCATGAATTCTCCCGGAAGCTCCCCCAAAGCGAAGGTTGGAGTCGTCCCCTCTCTTCTGTTCTAAATCAAATGTGCTGCTTTTATGCCCCACTTCACACATTGTAAAAGATACCAGTGTGAAGACGGCTCTGTGTCCACACATTCAGAATGCCTTGTGACCCGCTGTCTGCCTGCTGATAGATTCAATGCCCATTATTGTAATGGATTTGCTGTTGGGAAGAAGAAAGGGTTATCTGCCTAATAAATTCAGAGACCCCAAAAGGTTGTTATCAATCAGTTCCCCTGTATATTGAATTTTATTATAACAGATTTGCTTAGTTATTTCTAAAAGACAAATATGCTCTGATGAGTGTCCTGGGACACTAGGAAACAGCTGAGATGGAAAAAATATATAGACTTGCAGAGGTATGACTTATTTTTTCAGTCCAACTAGCATAAGCATTGAAGGAGTGCCTTGCTATTATGGCGTGTGGGGTATTTTTTTTAAAGCTGTCCTGCTAATGAAATGCATAGAAAAATAAAAACATGGCATGCAAATTAGACACCTTTGGGGATTTAGAAAAAAAAACTTGTTTGAAGGACTAATTAAGAAGCTATTAAAAATAATTAATAATCATCTGCTTTTCCCAAATAGTTTTCAGTTCAGAAGTGTAATCGAGGCCATTTTTATTTCAGTTTTTAAAATATAGAAGCTTCAAGTAGCAGTTTCTTAGCTTGCTGAGAAATATTTTCTGAACTTTTAATCATTTTTATATTGAATTCAAATAATGACCTTCCATCCTTTCACTTCATTTTATTTTATTTTTACTCTCTCTGGTTTGTGCCTTGCAGTGGATCATTCAGTGAATATACCATAGCAGGATTGGTTCTAAGGTCTAACTGGAAGAAAATTGTTGTGAGTTACAGGAAATTAAAAAATTCCTGCAATACCAACCCACTACTCAAAGTCAATCTGTGGTATCCCAGAATCCACTCGACTCTGAAGTCAAGCCAGAATGATTTTTGAAGAGTAATTTCCAGCCTTATAAAGGGTCACATCATGTATTAAAGCCATATTTGCTTCTGTGTTTTGTAAATTTCGAACTCATTACTAAACCTTTGTCTCTTATACTCTGTGTCTGGCTCTTAACTTTCCCTCATCAATCTGAGCCTTAAAAATCTAATGAAAAATGCTGAAACACATTTTGCATGTGGAAATGTGATAAAACATAAATTGTTACATTCTTGAGGAACTGCCTTTCAAAGATGGTCATAAGGACTATGTCACTGTTCTTTATAGTTCACTATTAGACATGGGCAAGTAGTGTGGGGGATAAAAAGAAATGAACACGAAGCTTTTGGTCTCCTTTAAGCTACAGTGCTTACTGTCCTAGGAATAAAGGCATAGACAGCTTCCACTCAGCCCCTAAAAGTTCATGCCTTAATTCCCTCAGCTAGGTGACTAAGATTTTCTACAAAGGATGTGTTAAACTCCTAACTGGAAAGTTATCCACATTGACAACGTGGTATAATAGCATTGATTCCTGAGTTCTAATCTAAGCTTAACCACAGACTAAATGTGGCCCCTTGAATTGTCATTTTCCTTGACTGCTCTTCAATTTCCCCCTCTGTGAAAATAAAATCTTTAGTTTATGGTTCAACAGAGGCAGTTGATCTCCCAAATGAATTCTTTGTGGACTTTTTTGTGCCAACCAAACTGAGTTTAGGGCTTCAGGGTCATTGATACATCTCCAAACTTAAATGATACTAGTCATAGGAAATTCACAAGTGTGGCAGAGACCCCCAGATGGCATTGTGACTCCACGATACTGAGATTTCTTTACATTATATATTACTTTGAGCAATTTTCTCATCAACAGAACCAACATATATATTGAGTACTATTTCTCTGTGCCTGGAGAACCTTGAGAGTGCTCATGGGCATTAATAACAGACAAACACTATTCTGTTCACCAATGTGGAAAAGGGAGATTCAGGGGCAGAGTCCACTTCAGAGTCCTCCTTGGTAACCCTAGAACTCTGCCCACAAAATTCTGGACTGATGGAATTAAACTGTTAATTACAGACTAATGATACCTAATGAAATTAAGATGATCCTTTTGAACAAGAATTAGTCCGGGGAAGATGTGAGAGTTTCAGACAAGATAATATGCACAGTATAAAATGATGAATATCAAATATTAGTATTTAAGAAAATCATTGGGTCATTGTGGATGCCCTCTTGCAGGATAACCACCTAATTAAATCAACTGATCTCCCTGCTCTCTTCCAAATAGCTACCAAAATAATTTCATTCTCCTGCTCAAAACCATTCACTGGCTCCCTATTACTTCAAGAACAGGGATTGATAGCCTTTTTCATGTCATAATCCCCTTTGACAATATGGGGAAAGACTTATTCTTAAATTAATAAAATAAAATATACAGGATTATAAAGAAAACTGGATTACAATTATTTAAAAAAATCAGATTTCTAAATAGGATAAAATGCTTAATTTGGAACTTAATACCTTTCATAATGTAGATGCAAGTTTTCTTTTCAGCTTTTCTTGGTGTAATCATTTGCAGTCATGTCTGACTCTTCATGACCCCATTGGGGTTTTCTTGGCAAAGATATTGAAGGATTTGCCATTTCCTTCTCCAGTTCATTTTACAAATGAATAAAATGAGGCAAATAGAGTTAAGTGACTTGCCCAGAGTCACATAGATTTGAACTTGAGAAGATGAGTCTTCCTGACTCAAGACTTAATGCTCTATACACTATGGTGCCATCTTACCTACCTTTTCCAACTTTATTTCATATTATTTCCCATCATGGCCCTTCCCTACTCTATCTTTAGACAAAACTGCTCAATTAGGGATAGCCCGAACTCCCTTCTCATCTTTTATTTTCCTTCAACTTTTAACTGAGTTACCATATTCTCCAAAGAGCTTTATCTGATGCCTTCAGTCAATAGCACCACTACTTCAAATTTCCTTATCAGTGTTCATACTGTATTCTTCTAAGACAATATCACTTTTTGGGGGCAGGGATGATTTCATTAATGTGTTTGCAATGCTAGTACCTGGTAGATAATAAGTTATTCAATCTCACTGATGACAGTGTGATTTACTAATAAACTCAAAGTTTGCAACCAACTTTCAAAAACTAGAAGAGGAGCTGGATTGGCTGTGGAGGGCAGGAAGTAGATAATATGATATTCCCACTTATCTGAAAAATATCTTAGGATCTGTCGATCCAATTTGATAAAGTCCCTCACCATGGCTGCTATAATTGCAATAGCACTTTAGAATCCCTTATATGACTAGTACTGGCTAAAATTACAAAGGATAAAAAACTCCCAAATTTTAAGTTTCCTCCAGCCTTCCATCAAGGAGCTGTGGTTGGTTGGTGACAAAAGCACAGTTTGAACCAGTTTTCCTTTTCCTCATGCCAGCAATGTAACTGACTAGTTGGGTTTGGGATTGCCATGAAGCCAGCCACTAAAAGTTTTAATTGGTGACTATCTGATGCTTGTATGGCTTGATGCTCAGCTCTCTATTACTATATTGTGAGCTCCTTAAGGGCAAATTTCGTATGCTGTTCATCTTTGTATTTTCCTCAGTACCTACCTTGGTGACACAGTGGGTAGAATGCTGGGCCTGGAGTTGGGAAAACTCTGTTTCTAACTCTGAGTTCAAATCTGGCTTCAGACACTTAGTAGCTGTGTAACCCTTGGCAAGTCACTTGTCCCTGTGTGCTTCAGTTTCCTCACTTGTAAAATGAGCTGGAGAAGGAAAAGGAAAGCCACTCCTATATCTTTGCCAAAAAAAATATCCCAAATGAGGACACAAAGAGTCAGAGGCAACTGAAAAAAATGATTAATAGCAATAGTACCTACCATAGTGCCTGATACAGGTTAAGTGTTCAGTAAATGTTATTAACCTGAATTAATAACTACAAAGTTTAAGAGTATACAAAATATATAGTGCAGCTGAAAGAGTTATATACATTTTAATTCATTACTCATGGCAAGAGACCTTGAAGAACTGATGAATGTATTTATCATCATGTAAGGTGATTTTTTAAGGTCACAGAGCAAATAGGTAGCAGTATGAATGCCAACTTTCATTTTATAGGAGAGGAAACTTGAATTTCAATTCTTATAAACATTTAGGTTTCAGAAGTGAAAATACTTGCCCAGGGCCACACAGAACATTGCAGGGAGGGTCTAGACTCTCATTCCAGTGCTATTCCTGCTGTTTTACACTGGTATATCTTTGAAATACTTCCTCAGGATCTTTTTTTAATACTACAAAAAATATCTATATAAAACCAAAAGTAAGCATCATGTGCGATGAGATTGCACTTTTTCCATAAAAACAAGAGTAAATAAAGGAAAACCACTTCTCCCTGCTATTATATGATAGAGTTCTAAAAATTCTAGCAATTGTATTGAAATAAGAGAAAGAAATTAAAGGCATAAAGAAAGGAAAATAGAACAAATTCATATGTACTGATGACATGCTGGTTTACTTGGGAAAGTTCTAAGAAATCAGCAATCAAATTGATAGAATCCACCTTCAGCAAAGTTATAGTCTACAAAATAAATTCACTATAAAAATCAGTGATAAATCTGTATGACAACAAAATCAAAGAGGCAATAATAGAAGGTAAATCACATTCAAAATAACTAAAATATGCTTAAAATATTTGGGAGTCAATCAACCAAAACATACTTGATACTTTCATTGCAAATTACTTAAAGAAATAAAGAACAACTTAAATTGAAGGAGAATTATGCAGTACTTGTAGCTGGGCCATGTCAATACAATAAAAACAGCAATACCAACAAATTTAATTTACAAATTTAATTCCATTCTAAACAAACTAACAAAAGTATATTTAGCAAAGTTAGCAAAATAAAAATAAACCCATTTGGGAGAAATAAATGATCTAGAATATCCAAGGAAATAATGCAATTAGTAAGAATAAAGGGGAAATGGCATTTCTAAACTTTAAACTATCCTACAAATCAGCAATTATCAGAATGAATTCATTCTAGTTTTAAAATAGAAAAGTACATCAATGTAACTGAGAAGAATCCAAAATAATAGAACTCAGTAATACATCTGATAAAAGCAAAAACATAAAAACAGAATTCCCTACTTGATAAGAACTATTAGGAAAACTAGACAGCAATCTTGCAAAAATTTGACTTAGACCAACATTTTATATTTTATTCCATAATAAATGCTTGTATGACATGAATATTAAAGATCATGACATTAAATAATTGAAAAGCAAGCAGTTCATGTATCTTTCATAGCTATGACTAAGAGATGAATTCTTAACCCAACAAAGAATAGATGAAATTATAAAGGATACAATAGGTAATCTTTATTACTTAATTGCCAGCTTAAGAAAATGTCTCAAGCTCTAGGCAGATGCTTTCAAATGTCTTCTGCATAAAACACACACATGTATACATATCCACAAACACATATACTTAGGATAAAAAAGAAATGGTCAATTAAAAAAATCCTTGTTTCGAAAATCTCTTAAGAGTTTAGTATCCAAGATTTATAGATTAATTAATACAAACACATAAGACCAAAAGTCATTCCCCAAAAGCTAAGTGATCAAGGGATATGAACAAAGTTATCTAAAGAATAACTTCAAACTTTTAACAGTCATATAAAGGAATACTAATAATAAGAGAGATGGAAATAAAAAAACCTTGAAATTTCAACTCATACCTAACAAATTAGCCAAGATAGTAAAGGACAGGAATAGTCAGTATTGGAATAATGCAGTATTGGAGCTGTGAATTTGTACAATCATTCCAGAAAGCAATTTGGAGTCGTGTAAATAAAAGGACTAAAATGTCAATGACCTTTGATTCTACTACTAGGCTTATATACCAAGGAGGTCATTGACAAAAAGAAAGTTTCCATATAAACCAAAATATTTATGATAATACTTTTTGAACCAGCAAAGAATTGGAAATAAAGTAGATGCTCACTAATTGACAAGTAGCTACTGTAGCTTTGGGATATGAATGTAATGAAATATCACCATGCCATAAGAAATAATGAACATGGTGGAACAAAGAAATATCAAAAGATTTATATGAAGTGATAAAAAGTCAAGTAATCAGAATTAGAAAAACAATATACACAATGACTATAGACGAACACTCAAAACAATCAAAACTGAATGCTGAAAAATTCTAAAGAACAACTTTGGCCCCAAAGAAGTGATATGAGAAGAGATTGTGCTAATTTTTTTGTATATGTGGGAAGTACACAGATGTGGAATTTTTTTTTCTTTTTCTCTTTTTCTTTTTTCTTTAAAAAAAAAATTATTGTAAGGGATGGCTCCCTGATAGAGAATAAAGAAAAGGTACAGTGGGAAATTTAGGTAGTATAAAAATAAAATGTCTCAATGAAAAATCTGTTTTTAAAAAGAAATGCTCCCTCAGGTCATTAGTTTCATTTTTGCTAATGGAAGATATATTAGAATAGTAATGACTTTGGCATTTAAGAAAATAGACTTTTGTAAAGCATTCTATTCCTACCTAGAAATACCATCCAAAAATTGGTAGAAAATAGGTGTTTTAAAAATCTCAAATGATTTATCAAATGTTTGGAGTCTGAAAAAAAACAGGCATCTTTCCTAAGCACTTGTCCTGCTCTTAATTAAAAAAAAAAAACATGAGTAACTTAAAGAAAATTTAATCCTTATAACTTTTGTTCATTTACATTAAAATCATCAAACCACCATAGAATGATCCAAAAGTTGCTTTGGTGATGTTCAAGGAATCTTTTCATTTTTCTAAAGAAGTGAACCCTTCCTCTCACAATCAGAAGGCCACATGTTTCCAAAGATAAATGTATTTAAAACCTATGGCCCTGGCATCACTGATCACAGAGCTTGAGCTCCAAGTGGAGAACCATGTCACCAGGTTCTCACTGCTTGCCTTTCATTCACAATTGCCCAACTTCATCCACTTCAGGCAGAACACTAGACCTTTGATGGCTTTCCATGGGAAGCTGGGGGAGAATGAGTCTAATGCCAGAATTAGCTGTGTCTTCACTCTCTCTCCCATGTGGTTTCCCTGGAATGGTATCAGAAAGTAACAGAGTAAAACTGGAAAAATGGCAGTAATGGGGATTAAGGTCACATGTGGGCCACAACTGCAAAATGATGAATTTCTAATTCTTAGATGTCCCAAGCAAGAAACTGAAGGACAAAATGCAGACTCCATTCAACTGGGAGGAAATGTAACGTCATTAAAACTTAGAGAGTAACTAATAACTGAATATATGTATATACTGTAAATATATATACATACATATGTAATTTTGAAGCTTATTATCTTTTACATTTATCATCTTATTTAATCCTCACAATAGCCCAATGAAGTAATAAAATACCCTCTTAAAAATAAAGAAAATAAGATTCAACTTGATGAAATAAATTCAAAATTGTACATTTCATAAGAGCAGGGACCACCAAATACAAGATTCTTTCCACAGAGGAAGGATCTAAGTACCATGCTTACCTTAAAAGAAGGCTGGGGCTGAACCTAAAAAAATGCATGGCTAGAGAACATCATAATTTTGATCTGGGAAACAATTATAAGCAATTTCCATTGATTATATATAGAGGGAATCTAATCTCAAAGCTAACCCAAAGGAATGACTAATGAAAAATATATTTCTATAGGATTCAAGGATAAATTCAATCTAGAATTGACTTTACTAGTAATCAAAATAGGTCATTACCTTTGAAGAATGACTTCACGAAACATAGGTGAAAGAGATTTAAGAGGTGATCCATTGCACTCCTTAGCTCTCTGCAGGACAACCAAATGCCTGGTTGGTGGAGTTGTGAACCAATCCAGTCATGCTAGAGAGATATTTGAAGCTATATCCAAAAAGGCTATAAAATTGTGCATACCATTTAATCCAGCAGTGCCAGTACTGGGTCTCTATCCCAAAGAGATAACAAAAAAGGGAAAACATACCACCTGTGCAAAAATGTTTATAGCAGGTCTTTTTGTGGTGGCAAGGAATTAGAAACTGAGTGGATGCCCATAAACTGGGGTATTTGAATGTAATGGGAAACTATTGTTCTTTAAGAAATTATGAGCTGGCTGATTTCAGAAAAGCCTGGAAAGACTTATATGAACTGATGATGAAGTAAGCAGAACCAGCAGAACATTGTACACAATAACAGCAAGTCTGTATGGTGATTAAATTTTGACAAACTTAGCATTTCTCATCAATTCAGCGCTCCAAGACAATTCCAATAGACTTGGGATGGAAAATGCCCTCTGCATCCAAAGAAAGAACTATGGACACTGAATGTAGATTTAAGCATACTATTTTCACTTTTTTTGTTTTTTTCTGTCTTGTGGTTTTCCCTTTTGTTTTTTCTTTCACATCATGACTTATATGGAAATACATTTAAAATTATTGTACATGTATAACCCATATTGGGGAGGGGAACAGGGAAGGGAGGAAGAAAAAAATTAGAACTCAAAATCTTACAAAAATTAATGTTGAAAATTATCTTTACATGTCATTGGAAAAAATAAAATACTATTAAGGGAAAAAAAAGACAATCAAATGCCATCTCCTACAAGAAATCTTTCCTAAGCGTCCTAATTGTTAATGCTCTCATTAAAAAATTGTATTTAGTTATTTATGTACATGTTGTTTACCAATAGTAGAAAGTAAGTTTCTTGAGGACAAGAATTTTCTTAATTTTGTCTTTGTAACACTAGAGCTTGGTATTTAATAGATACCTTGTTGATTGACTGTCTTCATGTTACCAGTTTCCAGCATAGCATATGACATGTGGTGAGTGCATAAGTGCTTATTGAATTGTACTGTTGAACTTATTAACAAATGGGGAATATAGCAAAGCTAGGATATAAATTAAAATGCTTCTGCTCTAAATTCTAAATCAGTCTTTCTTTAGAAATTCCTTTGTCACTGAGCAAAGTTTTTCAATTCCCCTTTAGAGATTAGTTCTAAGTTGCAAAACTTCTCTGGGGAGATAGTTCTTCGATAGAAAGGAATATTCCTGATAGCAAGATTTTGGGGAGTGAGGAGAATGTGATGGTAATGTTTGAATAAAATGGAAATGGTTCTTTAGGGAAGGGGGGTTGAAGTACAAAAACAGAAATTGTCAGCCTTAATCATCCCCAAGATATCTGTATTGGACAGGTAAGGATTAACTAACTGGACATTTGAGCTGCTTATTGCATGAGGTTAGAACTGATGACTAACTAAAATCCTATCTTCTACAGGAAGCCTTCTCGAACAATTACAATGTCTTCCCTCTTAATTAGTTACTATTTACTCTATTGACAACTTGCTTTGAATATGTTTGGTTGCATGTTACCTCTCCCACTAGATTGTGAGCTCCTTGAAGACAGACATTATTTTTTGCTTCTTTTTGTATCTCCACTGTGCCTTGTACATAGTAAGTGCTTAATAAATGTTGATAGATTGATTGATTGATGATGCATCTAAAACTAGTAAGGAAAGGGACAAGGCTGAATTAAGATATAATGGGGAGCATCAACAAAATTTATGGCCAAGAGAAGCATCACTGAAATATAAAATGACTTGCCTAAGGTTTTCTTGTCCATAAGTAGCTGAGTCTTTATTCAAACTGGGACTCATGATTTCATATAGTCTTTTCCCCCTACTCCTCACATACACCTACAATGGAGGTGTTCTTGTGCTAAGAGTATAGACCAAACCAAGATTAAAAAATGATGGTTAAGTTCATACTGACAATTTCAGACAAATTGATAATTTGAAAAGCTCTGTAGATCTCTTTTTAAATTTTGATTTGCTTTTGTAGGTCATGCTCCCTTTTGTTTTTATATAAGATATGCTAGCAAATCTTGGGACCAACAAAGGCACACTTTATCCATAAAGACAAACTTTGATAACAATCCAACCCATTTTGCTAATCAAAGACTGGTTCTTATTATATCATATTTGCAGGCAGATTTCCCTTCCTAAATATGTTTTTGTTAAACCAATAGGAGTTGGTTTATTTTACTTGAGCACATATAAACTGATAAAGAAGAGAGAAAAATCCCAGAAACTAAGCCCAAAGGGAAAGAGAAGTTACTCTAAAATTAAAAATTAATTGAGTCAGGCATAAAAAAATCTAAAAGAAATTAACCAAGCCAAATCAATTCCATCGACATCTATTAAATGCCTACCATGTGCTAGGTACTGTGCAAAGCACTGAGGATACAAAGGAAAGCAAAAGACAATCTCTTCCCCTAAGGATTACAATCTAATGGGAAAGACCACATGGAAATAAGTATGTTCAGGCAAACTATATGCAGAATAAATAGAATAATCTTAGAGGAAAGGTCCTAGAAGAAGGGAAGATCAAGAAAGTGAGACTTTAGCTGGGAGGAAAGCCAAGAGCTGGAAATAAGCAGGAAGAGAATTCCAGGCAGAGGTGACAACCAGTAAAAATAGTTGGAGTTGTATGCCAGAAATTGTAAGGATTCAGTACTCAAGAACTGACTAGACCTCCTGAATATCTACATAAGCTACCGCAGAGAATAGAGTCTCATGAGAGGCAAACACCTTTAATTCTCTCCTTCTTTCCTTTGTGTGACTCTTTTCAACACCTTCTAATCTCCCAATGGAGCCAGCTGAGCATTGAATGTAAAGTCAGAAGAGCTGAGTTCAAATTCCAGTTCTAATCCTTCTCCCTCTGAGATATGACTTAATTTTTTTTGGACTTTAGTTTCCTCATCTATAAATTAAATAATTAGAGGAATAGAAATAGAAATCTTCATACTACATCACAGAACTTAGTGCTTGAAGAGGCTCTATAAATTGAATCTAGGCTTTTCATCTGATATATTAGGAAGCTCATACTATTAGTAAGGGGCATGTATGACATATACTCATGTCATTTGGCTTCACCTTCAAATATAGTATTCTTTTCACAATTCCACACTGCTTGTCATATATAATTATAACTCTCCCTCCCACTTCTTGACTGACACATTTCACTTCAAATGCCTTAAAGAGGAACTTAGATATACTGAATTACTTGCCATCTAGGGAAGGGGGTAGGAGAAAGGAAGGGAAAAAAAAAATTGGAACACAAAGTTTTGCAAGAGTGAACATTGAAAACAGTTCTCCATCTGCATATGTTTTGAAAATAAAAAGCTTTAATAATAATAAAAAGAAGGCAATTAGGCAATGCTGGGTCTAGGTTCAGGAAGATCTGACTCCAAACCTAGTATGTGTGACCCTGGGCAAATAACTTAAACTCGTCTTGCCTCAGTTTCCTCAACTGTAAAATGGGCATAATGACAACATCCTCCTTCCAGGATTTTTGTAAGGATCAAATGAGATAATATTTGTAAAAAGGAATTGAGCACAGTACCTGGCATATAAAAGGTACTATATAATTGCTTATTCCTCCTTTCCTCCTCCCCCCAATCCTATAAACCTACGAAAATCATAGGATGATAAATTTAGGGCTGAAATGGTCCTTAGAGGTCATTAAAAACACCCCTCTCATTTTACAGATGAAGATAATGAGGAGCAGAAATTAAATGATCTACTCAGAGTTACACAAATCTGAAATGGGATTCAAGCCAAGCCTATCTGACTCTCTAGACATTATACCATATACTGACTTTAAAAGCCTCCCAACTGGGAAGGAGCTGAGACTTGGACAAAATAAAATCTCTCCAGTGCCACATGATTAATCTTCTGCAGAAGAGGGAAGACAAAGTGGAGGAAACTTATTTGCATGATCTTCTGGTCTTCAAGCTTATTCAACAATTTGCACCCAAATAACAAACCTCTTTGTTTTAGTCTTCCATTCCAAGTCAGATGCTTCAAGATCCCTAGTGAAGCTTGGGCTGGTTTGAAAATACCAGATATATAATCCTGGTCCAGGTCTATAGGAAAAATCCATCTCCCCTATCCCCACCCCCAGCAAAGTCCTCCAAAAGAAGGAAGCTTATATAGCAAGGGGGCACCCAGTAGTCAGAGGACAAGACCTCCAATGTGTTCCCTAAATAGGCTGATGACTGCCTATTATGTCACACGACCAAGTCAGTGCCCCTTCTCCTGACCGCTAATCTTTGGCAACGAAGTTCAGAACATTATGGTGCTTATTTCTCTCCACACTCAATCCTCCAATGGCACCTTTGTCCTCCATGCCCTAGGAAGGAGAAGGACCAAATCCAAGAAAACTTCAGCATGTGATCTACAAATGTGCTCATTTTGATCTTCCCCTATACACACCCTTTAAACTGTTGCAAAGGAGATGATGGGAACAGCTTACTCATGGGAGCCATTCCAGCATAATGCATCACATGTGGTGAGAGAAACACAGCTTGTATGTACATTTGCAGAGCAGCCCAGTGTAGAGGCAACATTTCTCTTCATGAGCTTTGGCTGAAACAGGAGAATAAAAGGGAAGTGAGAGGGAGGGGAAATCCTTTCCAGCAAATGACTTTTTTGTTGTTTTTATTACATTAGAACCTATAGTGATTGTTCTTTGGTTTCTCCATTGCTCATGGGCTCTCTTTCTCTAAAATATTTAAATGTTCATCAAAAAAATTAAATTTACAGATTTTCTTCTCTTCCCTTATTGAAAATCCAGCAAAGGGAAACTGTGATTTTTATTTCAACTGCCTAACATAAGGCAAGGCAGTTGGTGGTTAAGTTAAAAAGCAAAAATCTAAACCCCAATAACTAACAAAAGTTAAATTGTCAAAGGCATCAACTTTCCACCTGTTGATAGCATAGTCACTACCTGACAACCCAAAAGTTTGTATTCATGTGAGAACTGATGTGAGATCAAATCAGAAGTTATGTACAAAGATGACCACATCTAAAAGAGATGAAGCAACTCTGGCAATTTGAATTAACATTAAAAACTGACTATCTGGGATTATCCCAGGGACACATGAATTTCTAGGTGTCTTCTTTCCACACAGAGATGATGGACTGCCAAGTTTCTCACATTAAAAAGTTTGCTGGAGTAAGCTCCTAGAGGGCCAATTATTAAATTTTCAGAGTGAGCACTTACATCTCAGAAATTGGCAAAGCTATAAATCAGGACTTGATTTATTATTTTGTTGAATGTTTAGACTTAAGAAAGTAATGGAGAAAATGTGAATAATTCAGTTTAAACTTGAGTGAGTCATTTCAGAGAGCTAGTTATTAAACATTTACCAGCACACAATGGTACAGTTCTGAAAATGTCATGTTTCTTCTGTGCCTCATACATTCAATCCTCTAAGAAAAACCCTTTCATATCCTGAAGTCATTTCAGGCTGGTGTTTAGTGAAAAATAGATCTATATGGGACAGCTAGGTAGTACAGTCGATAGAGCTCCAAGCCAGCAACTATGAAGATTCATCTTCCTGAGTTCAAATCCAGCCTCAGACATTTACTAACTGTGTGACCTCAGACAAGTCACATAACCCTATTTGTCTTAGTTACTTTCTCTGTAAAATGATCTGGAAAAGGAAATGAAAAAGTATATCTATGCCAAGAAAACCCCAAATGGAGTCATGAAGAATCAGATAGGACTAAACAATGATTGATGTCTCTGTCGTTGTTTCTATATTCCCATCTCTCTCTGTTGACTAAGGTTCACTGTATGTTGAAATAAGTCCATTATTCCTATAACAGGGAAAATTTTATTAGGTAAATTGAAAAAAGTCTATTGAGAGAAAAGTCTTATGAAAGCATGATTATGTTTTATTTGAAACTTTCTCTTGAAGGGCATGGTGAAGAAATAAAGGAAGGAAGCAAGGAAGGAAGGAAGGAAGGAAGGAAGGAAGGAAGGAAGGAAGGAAG
>JAJPUD010001662.1:132474-165769 GCA_023553655.1 Myrmecobius fasciatus | reverse complement strand
AAGGAAGGAAGGAAGGAAGGAAGGAAGGAAGGAAGGAAAGAAGGGAAAGTAACAGAGAGAGGAGAGGAAGGAAAGAGAGAGGGAGAGGGAGAGAGAGAGGGAGAGAAGGAAGGAAGAAAGAAAAATATAACAATCTGTTGCATCCACAGACAAGCAAGCAAGGGAGTGGTAAATTCTGTTTTTCAAATAGGACCTAATTGAATATAATCTACTTCAAATCAACAAATAAGCTTCCTTAAAATAATATAGTGAAGCAAGTGAAGGGAGCCTGGATGCAGGAATCAGAGGACCTGAATTCAAATCCCAATTCTAATGTTCTCTGTATGTCCTCAGTCACTCAACTTCCCTGAGCCATTTTTTTCATCTATAAAATGAGGTAGTTGGACTAGATGATCTCTTTGGTTACTTCTAGTTTTAGGCCTATAATACTCTATTGACATATAGGACCCAAGAGAACACTGAAGGAAGAATAAAAATGAGAGCTTAAGGCATTGTCCTAGCCCCTAATGAAGAGAAAAATACCATAATGTCTCTAAAAAGTCACACTCACACAACAACCTGATATCCCTGATAAAATGTGGATATTTTGTTATCTCATTGCTTGAGGTCATAGATGATGCTGACAGACTCCCTGCTTTTCCTAAAAGGAAAGACAATTATACCTTAGCAAATTCTCTTCTCGAGAATTCTTTCTTTTTCTGAATCAAAGGGCTTAATTCAATTCATACTAAAATGGCCAATGAAGTTGCAGATGAAAAAAAATCCCTTTCTAGAACAGAGAAATGATACACCCTTTTCTCAGGGACCACACCTGGAATCTTGCAATCAGTTTGGGCCAGCTCAGGACCAGAGAGTCAGAGACAAATTGGAGGGAGTTCAGAGGAGAGAAGCAGAAAGAATTAAGAAAATGGAGAAGTTGATTTATAAAGAAAGATAAAAGGAGCTAAATACATAAGGCCTGTCTCTGAGATTATTCTGATAACAGTCTCCAAATGTTGGAAAGATATAGAATATTAAGGAAAGAGAGAATTGTTTCATATAGTATAGAAGTGATATCTTAGAGAAATGGGGTGAAATCTAAGTTGATTGAAAGGAACTCTTCCTGATGTAAAGTGGAATCTAAGGGGCCAAAGCAAGGGGCCAAAGCAAAAAAAAAAAATTCTTATTGCAGCAAATGCATGAACAGAGTACCATAATCACTAGCTCTTCATTCATTCACTAAGCCACTTGCATTCACTTGTTCATTCACTCATTCACTCATATGTGTGTGTGTGTGTGTATTTTAAGGTTATTTTTTTGGCTGTCTACCATATGATGTTAGGCATTATCAATCAATCAGCAAATTTTATTCACTTCTTACCACAAGACAGAGTAAAGTGCTATGAACTGGGGATACAAGTAGAAAGAACAAACCAATCCCTATTTACAAGGAGTTTTTGTTCTACTAGGGGAAATAGCAAGTACATATAAAATATAAAGTATAAAGTGAATAAAAATATGTGTTTGTATATGTGTGTGTATACATTCAAAGGATATGAACAATTTTTAGATGATGAAATTGAAGCCATCTATAGTTATATGAAAAAGTGCTCCAAATCACTATTGATTAGAGAAATGAAAATTAAAACACTGAGGTACCACTTCATACCTCTTAGATTGGCTAAGATGACAGGAAAAGATAATGATATATGCTGGAGGGGATGTGGGAAGTCTGGTGCACTAATGTATTATTGGAAGACTTGTGAAATAATCCAACAATTCTGGAGAGCAATTTGGAACTATGACTAAAGGGCTATCAAGCTCTTTGACTCAGCTCTAGATCTGTATCCCAAGGAAATTTTAAAGAAGGGAAAAGGACCTACATATGCAAAAATGTTTGTAGCAGCTCTTTTTGTAGTAGCAGCTCTTTCTGTAGTAGCAAAGAACTGGAAAATGAGTAGATGCCCATTGATTGGGGAATGACTGAACAAGTAGCGATACATAAAGATAAAGGAATATTGTTATTCTACCAAAAAATGATAAACAAGCTTATTTTAGAAAGACCTGGAAAGATTTACATGAAGTGATACTGAGCAAAATAAACAGAACCAAGAATACATATACACAATAACAGCAAGAATTTGCAATGATCAACTATGAAAGATTTGGTTCCTCTCAGTAGTTCAGATATGCAAAGCAATCCCAATAGACTTTAGACAGAAAATGCCATCTACATCTAGAAAAAGAATTAAGGAGACTGGATGTAAATCAACATATGCTATTTTCACTTCTTTTTTCTGTTTTTTTTTTAATCTTCTCCCAGGGTTTTTCTCTTTTGCTCTGATTTTCCTCTCCCACATGATTCATAAAGAAATATATATTAAAAATAAATAAATTCACTGGGAAATATGTGTGTACATAGATATGTATAAATATATACATATATGTATTTATGTATTTATTTATGTAGTAGTTAACTACAAGGTAGTTTTTGTTGAGTAGATCAGGAAAAACTTTACATAAAAGATGGTAGGAAGAGAGGAATTCTACTAAGAGAAACATTAGAAAGGAGTACATTTCAAGCATGACATATTACAATGCAAAGACACAAAGATGGGAAACAGTATACTGTGTGTGATGCTGAAAGCTATGCTTTCTTATTTTTTAAATTTATTTTATTTTTAATTTGTGTACTAAAACAATCACTTCTATAACGTAGTATAATTTTTTAAAAGGTGATTGCATATAAAATTGCACATGTACAATGTACAACTTGCTATTACTTTTAAATATACAACAAAATTATCATGTAAATTTCTTCCTTTTTTCTTCCCTCCCCCCACTCCACCCTCAGGAAGCCATGTCTCTTAATCTGAAATTATTATTTTTGTCAAGAGGTAAGCAGATGGTACAGTGAATAGAGCACTATGCTTAGAATCAGGAGGATTTATCTTCCTGAATTCAAATCTGACCCTAGACTATTACTAGCTGTGTGACTCTGGTCCTTAGTTTCTTCATCTTAAAATGAGGTGAAGAAGGAAATGACAAACCACTCCAGTGCCAAGTAAACTTCAAAAGGAGTCACAAAGAGTCAGAAATTACTGAAAAACAAAAACAAAATAACTAAGCCAGTTTTTAGATATGACTTTCTAGGAACTTCAGGGTCCTAATTTGAGCAGAAGGCAAGAGAAGAAAACATCATCTCTAAGGGACAAGAGATAACAGACATCAGACTTTGGGGGTTTCATCTTACTAGTGTATAAGCCCAGGCACTTAGTGAATTTTGCAACTTGAATTTATAATTTAAAGAAAATAATCATCACCTAGTGAAGTTCTTGGTCAAAGAGGATCATATACTACCATACTGAACAATTGGGGTCCTGATGGATTCACAAACATATTTGTGGCTGTAGCACTGCTATCTGAGAAATCTGACTTGAAATAAGTAAAACTGAATATAACTATCAAATGAGACCAACCCAGCCATTGGTTTCACCATTATCCAACTGCTCAGAGTAATCCATTAAATTGTTTCTGGAGACTATTCAAAGCTCTAAACTACTTTTCTAATAAACTAGTGAAAATCATTAGTCTGAGCTAAAGGAGATGCAATTATAAAATCCAATCTGGAATCTCTTGTTATCATCTTGCATTGCAGAGTAGTAAAAAGTAAAAATAAAACTTGCACATCCCTCCTATAAAAGACACATCTTTTAAGACTTTGTTACTGGCTGGGTTGGATTACATGTAAACACCGGAGAAATCTTGGGACTTCCTAAATCTAAGGAAATCCTTTACAATATCAAGTTATCATTTTCCACAAAATTGTTAATAAATGTGTATTTAGCCTTTTACCTTTTTCTTCCTCTAACCAGTCCTTCTCCTCTCTTCTCCTGTACATAAATACATACACATAGAGACATATATAAATCAAGAACTATATACATATATATATATACATATACATACAGAAAGAAGCAAGACTGCATTGTAACCAAATAATATTCTTTGAAAATCATCATATAATATTATTTTGATTATGAATAATTATTTCTAGAATGTTAGTTCTCTGCAAATAGAGATTGTGCCATTCTTTGTATTTTCATCTCTAGCTTCTAGCTCTGAACCTGGCACACAAGTAACACAATAAGTATGATGACTGATTGATTTTGAATAAAAGAAAATCATATGTATTGTGGCATATATATGTGGTTATATGTTCATATGCATGTATAGTGTGTATATGTATATATACATATTTATGTATGTTCAGACACAAATCTGAAAGAAAAGTGGGTCATATTCCTAGGAATAAGTGCTTTTTCTCAGCATGTAAGAGATAGAATCTAAGAGCTAGACAAAGACCTTAGATGTTACCTAGTCTAGTAATATTTTAATTTTACAAACAAAATTAGTTATAAAATTAGCACAAAACTAGTACAAAATTATTTTTTACAAAAAGCCCAGGCTTTTGTTTGGTCATTTTTTGGCCATGTCTGACCCTTCATGACCCTATTTGGGGTTTTCTTGGCAAAAACATTAGTGTGGTTTGCCATTTCCTTCTCCAGCTCAGTATAGATGAGGAAACAGGCAAACAGGGGTTAAGTGACTTGCCCAGATTCACAAAATTAGTAAGTATCTGAACCTGGATTTGAACTCAGGAAGATAAATCTTTTTTTATTAATACTTTTTATTTGCAAAACATATGTATGGGTAATTCCTAAACATTAACCCTTACAAAGCTTTCTGTTACAAATTTTCCCCCCTACTCCCCACCCCTCCCCTAGATGGCAGGATATCCACTACATGATAATTATGTTAGAATACTTAAGAAATCGAATATATGTATAGTTATTGCCACACATCATTTTTTTGTGCAGGAGAAATCATATCTACAAGAAAGAATAATCCGATAAAGGAAATACAATGCAAGCAAACCTCAATAGAGAACATGAAAATGTTATGTTGTGGTCCACATTTCATATCTCTCTCTCTCTGGGTGTATATGGCTTTCTTCACTGAACTATTGGAACTACCCTGAATCATTTCATTGTTGAAGAGAGCCATGTCCATCAGAATTGATCATCATATAGTCTTGTTGTTGCCATGTATAATGATTTCCTGGTTCTGCTCATTTCACTCAGCATCACTTCATGCAAGTCTCTCCAGGCCTCTCTGAAATCATCCTGCTGATCGTTTCTTACAGAGCAATAATATTCCATAACATTCATATACCATAATTTGTTCAGCCATTCTCCAATTGATGGGCATCCATTCAGTTTCCAGTTTCTAGCCCCTACAAAAAGAGCTGCCACAAACATTCTTGCACATGTGGGGCCCTTTCCTTTTCTTATGATTTCTTTGGGATATAGGCCCAATAGAAACACTGCTGGGTCAAAGGGTATGTATAGTTTGATAACTTTTTGAGCATAGCTCCAAATTGCTCTCCAGAATGGCTGGATCCGTTCACAGGTCCATCAACAATGCATCAGTGTCCCTGTCTCAGAAAGATAAATCTTGACTCCAAACCTGATACTCTTTCCACTGCATCATCCAGCTGCCCACAAAGCCAAAGTAGGTGACAGCTAATTATTGACAACAATACTCAAACCAAAATCTCTTGATTCCAAGCATGTGGAGGATAGACAGGTATGGTATGCAAAACTGGGGGTGATAGGATTACTGTTCTCTGACTTGGTCAAGCCATCTTTGAAGTATTGTGTTCAGTTCTGGGCACTATGATCAAGAAAGGAGATTCATAAGCTAGAAGACAGTCAGACTAGGTGGATTACCTAGAGCTCATTCCACATAAAGATTGGGTAAAGAAACTGAGAATGTTTAACCTGAAGAAAGGAAGATTTGGTGTTTGGGACATGAAAAATGTCTTTAAATCTTGAAGGACTCCTTTGTGGGAAAAGAATTACGTAAATAGATAGATAAAAAGAAATATTATAATTATAGATATGTGTGTATACATATATATATACACACACACATCATCCACACACATTTCTCTCTCCATATATATACATATACATATATATATATATGCACACACATATATATATGCTATAGAGAGGCAGATTTAGGTTTGCTGTATGGAAAAACTTCCTTACACAAAAGTCCCAGTGTGGAAGGGGCAGCTTGGGAAATAATGGGTTCCTCCTCACTAGTACACATTGCATGAGTTCACTTTCAGTTAACTGTCAAAAGATTTTAAACATGTAGATCTTTCCACTTTACTACCAGCTGGTTGTCACCTTAAGCAATGTTTCCTTAAGGAAAGTGATATTCTCCTTACTCTTTCCCCAATGAACCCTGAAAACTGCAAAATCTTTGACATTTAGCACATCTAAAAATAATTCAATCAATACATTTTACTCATCTCTGGTGATACCAAACCAAAAGATGATAACTTCCTTCAGTTCTATGATATCTACAGAGAAGTTGGTACCAGAAATCTTGGGGTCATATTCTGCCTTCACTATTTATTTTAGATTTGATTAGGGGCAAATGTTTCTTAGTGCTTCAGCTTTCTAATCTGTATAATGAGGGGATTGGTAGAGATGATCTCTAAATTCCTTCTAGTTCTAATTCTGTGACTCCATTGTTTCTCCTTAGAAAACATTAATTATATCCACAGAATTTTGACAAGTCATCAGCTTCCTTTGGGAATCAAAGATAATCAGAACTTTAGAGTGGCAAATGATAGCAAATAATGATACAATGAAGATCCTTTGGAATCATCTAGTTTCTCGCTTTGCAGTTAGAGAAATGGAGATTCAGAAAGCCCAAGATTACAGGGCAAGGTACTGCCAACATTTAGATTAGAGCTCAGGGTTCCTGGCCCATAGACCAGTGATTTTTTCATACAACCATAGTTTGTTCCAATCCGGATTGTCAATCAATCCTGGTTGACTGATTTTTCCTTTGCCAATAGTAAATACATGTGCCTAGAGGCCCGTATGATGGCTGTACAAGTTGTGCTTCCTGCTATCCTTCAGGTCCTCTATGTATCTTTCTTGATGAAAGAAAATAATTCCTCATGACTAGTAGTGGGCAGAAGCACCAGTTGTCTCTGTTTAGGGCTACAGAGTGTTCCTGGCATCCCATTACAACCTGAACAACGTGGGTAGCAAATGATCTATAGCCACAAAACTATCATCCTAATAGTTAAAATTTATATAGCACTTAGGGTTTGCAAAATACTTTATATAATTATTTCATTTGATCCTCACAATAGCCCTGTAATGCAAGTACAACTGGGACTACTATTCTACAAGTTAGGCAACTGAGTCTCTGAAGGTATTACCTGGCATACAAAAGGTGAAACTGGGCTTTAGACCTAAGCTGGTGCAGTCACTTTGAGGTTTCCTCCTCCACATTGGCAGCAAGATCACTGTGTATATTTCCCTGTTGTAAAACTAGAGCTCATTTCTGGGCTATAGATTATAAGGACTTAAAGTATTTATGGGAAGAAGGTACTATTGGTATAGTTTGGAAAATCATCAAGAAGGAAAAATTTGTGGTAGATCTTTATAGCTATGGATTTCCTCATCGTGGAATTATGGTCTATTAGCACTGGAAGGGACCTGGGAAGTCATTAAATCCACTGTTTTCTTTTTATGAAGAAAACTGAGATTCAGAAATCAGTAAGCCAGCTAGTGACAAACTACATTAGTGCCTAGGTCCCAACTCCTGTTTATAAACTCCTGTTTAAGGTCTTTTCAACCTTATGATGTCATTCCTTAGTCCTTGAAATGTCAAAGGAGCTAAATTAAGATCTCCTCTGCTCTGACAGCTATACTAGCTTCCATCTTAGGGGTTTTTCTTATAATAATTTCTATACATCACTATTGTGACCCAGAAATCTCTCCTTGGGAGCTTCAAAATTTATCTGTGTCTCTCTTAATAGCCCTCTAGGTCCTGAAAGTATTTGGTTTCTAAAGTGTTAAGATGAAACAGGTCTATTAAAAAATTGTAGAAACGAGAGGAGGGATTAGCCTGTAAGTCTCTTTAGTGAAAAGAGTTACAGCCCCTCCATCTATTAAACTTAGTGTGCCTTTCCCTTCCTGCAGATTCAATCAAAGTTCCCATGAACGAACAGTACTCCACTTAGAAAGGGTCATGGCGTGAATGATGCAAGTCTAAGTCTCTACTTCCCATCATCTCCTTCCTTAGCCTCTGTTGGGTCTTCAGCTACAGTATTCTATACAGCCAAGGAACTTTGGTGCATCACTGGGGTATATTTCAAACATGACAAGTTAAGATCAGTCTAAAGATTCAAAATGGCTTTTTTCCACAGTGATGTAAAAAGTTTCCAGTTCCTTTCTTGAATTTTGTGTGAATTTTTGTAGACCTAAAGGTTTTTTCCATTGTTTTAGAGAATCCATTGAGACCATAACTTTGAATCATTGAGATTATTACAGAAATCATTTGTGATTGATGAAAAGTTCATCCTTGAGATGTTGCCTCCTGTCTAGAGTGAAATATTATGAAAAACGAACAAATATTAAAGAAGTGAGAAGACAGATTACATAGGGCCAATGGCCCTAGCCAATGGAATGGCCCACTTGGATTAGCCTATTATTTGGGCAGAGCCTCTAGCTGTGACCCTTTGGGGAATTCACTCCCTTTATCAAAGTGTACCTATCCTGAATTGCATGACCTTAGTAATCTGCTATGGATCTAATAAACTAATTATAGTTCAAGTATTAGTCAGTATTGATGGCTTAGTAGGAGATTTTTCTTGTATTTTTGTTTGTTTTTGATCTAAATGGTTTCATCATCAATGTGGGGAATTCCCAAAGTGGAAATTTCTTCCACCAGTGCAAATTGACAATTTATCATCTTTAAGATTTGTCTGAGGCACTCAAATATTAAAGGATTTGCTTCAAAGCCACACTGGATAAAAAACAAATCTTGAACTCAGTTCTTCCATACTTCAAAAGCAGTTCTTTAATCATTTATGCCATGTTGCCTTTGATGAAGTATTCTACTTACATAACAACAAAAGATTCCAATACTTCTTGCACATGCCTTAAGCTTAAAGGTGAGATAAGAATTCCAGACACTGAAGGAAGTGGAAATGTCAAATAAAAGAATTAAAGATAAATGACAATCAGAAGTACCAATTGAGCTATAGGAACTTCTGAATTTGGAAAGTTTCAGAAAAGACAATATAATGGAATTTTACTGCAGCTAATGGATCAAATGCTAGTCTATTGGTCTGAGTAGGAAAATAAAACTTTGAATACTCAAATTTCCTTGCTTTCTTTTTTAATAAGAAATAGTATGTCCCAGTGAAAAGAGAATTGGACTTAGGAAAAGAAAACCTTGCGTTTCTAGGCCTAGATAACTGGCTATATGACTCTAAATAAGTCATATCTTCTCCAGGATCAATGTTTTCTTGTCTACAAATTAGGACTAGTAATTCCTATTCTATAGTAAGAAGGACAATACATACAAAGCACTTTGGAGTCAAGAAACCCTCTATAAATATAAATTATTATTAGTAGGACTTTGGATCTCAGGTCCAACGTTCACAAACCTTTGTTTTTCCTAAGCATCCCCAAACCAATAAGGAGTAATATAGATAGACTTTGTTTTAAGCCTCTCTGTATGATATCTAAAAAAAATTTTATTTTGTACCTAACCTTACAACAAAAAATATTCTAAGACAAATAGACATTAATGTCAACTTATCAGTAATTCACTCTATAATTCAATCCAATTCCATTGAACAAACATTTATTAAATGCCCACTAAATACAAGGCAACTGTTCTAGAAGATGCAGAGACAAATAGAAAAAGAGTCCCACTCCTTGAAGACTTTCAATTCTACCAGGGAGTAGGGGGAGGATGGTGGATACCACATGGATGCAGAGATAGAAATATGAAGTACACGCAATGAAATGCAACTTCCAGTAAGGAGAGGATGCTCACAACTAGAAAGAATCAAGAAAGGCCTTATATAGGACATGGAACGCTTAGAAGGAAGGTAAAGATTCTGCAAGGCAGAAGTAAGGAGGAAAAATATTCTAGGCTTGATCTGTACAAATTCTTGGAGGCTGGGCATAGAAAGCTATGTCCAGGGAGTGATAGCTGGGAGAATAATTTCCCTACAGTGGATAATATCTGAAAGGATTAATTTGAAATGGAACCAAGAGTATAACTTCTAGATTTGATAACTGAATATATACTGTTTTTTTTTCAATCATGTCTAACCCTCCATGACTTTATTTGGGATTTTCTTGGCAAAGATTCTAAAGTGATTTGATATTTCCTTGTCCAGTTCATTTTACAGATGAGGAAATTGCGGCAAGAAGATTAAGTAACTTGCCTAGGATCATGTAGCTAGTAAGTATCTGAGATTGAATTTAAACTCGGGACCTCCTGACTCCAGGGTCAGTGTTCTATCCACTGTACCACCTAGTTGCTCCAAACATATGTATATATGTGTGTAGAAATAATCATATGTATCTATCTATGCATATATGTAGGAATGTGTGTATGTATATATGTTTGTCTGTCCCCAAACACACAAATTTGGGTAGAAATTCATATATGCACACAAATATATGTATACATACATATACATATGTGTACATGTATATACATTTATGTAAATGTATATTCTTATATATGTGTGTATACACCAAAATATATATGTGTGTGTGTAACATATATGAATGGGTATGTATATGTGAGTATATATACATGTATATATGTTTATATATACATGTATATATAGGGTTTTTTTGCAGAATGGCTATGCATAGTCATTGTAGTTGAGGTAGTTAGACATTTTGAAAAGATTTGTTTCAAAAATTATCAGAAGAGCAGTTAATTTCTCTTGGATTCCTCCATATTTTTTGCCTGATAATTTGGTTAATGTTCTAATAAGGAATTCTTTGCAAGATTGTACCGATGCCAGATCAAATGCATTAATTGGCTTTCAAAGGCCTAGCTGATGACATCATTTTCAAAAACTTCAAGTTGATATTATCATATTCAAGAGATCAGCAGTATTGCCCTTAAAAATGTAGTCTGTGGTTGTCCTGCTTTTTTGAGAAAGAAAATATATAACTATAGTGCTTGGACCTATCCATAATGCTGTGATAGTAAAAGCCTATAAATATCCATCAGCATTTTGGACTTGTTACCTAGAATCTGAGCAGAGCAATAAGTTGGCTGATTTTAGGTATAAATTGATAAACATAGACTACCTTTAACTCTTGAGATATCTTGATGGTCGTTTTGAATGAGGGAACAAACATCAAAGTTTGAAATCTGCAATGCTGTCCAGGATAACTGATCCCAGAATATAAAGAAAAAAAAAAGTTTGTTATCAAAATCTAAATTCCAAATGAACATTTGTTTGCAGTATAGTAGAAAAAGTGAGCCAGAGCTCATAGATCTGGAATTAGGAGAACTAAACTCAAATTTCATCAGTCACATTGGTGAGCTGGAGAACCAGGGACAAATCAACTGATTTCTCTGAGCCTCAGTTTTCTTATCTATAAAATGGGAATAATAATACTTTCATTTCCTATTTACTTCACAGGCCATAGAGAGACAGCTACTAATCATCATGGTCAGCTGGATACATCAGAGACATCAAACATTTCCCAGGGTGAAACACTTTGCCAATAGATTAAAATGCAATTGGAAAATATTTCACAAAATTAAATATATATATATGCACATATATATATAAAACAGATAGCATTACATTCTAAAAGTAAGTTAATATGTAGCCCACAGGAATCTTTTTTTCAATGTATGCATACATATTTATACAATTATTTTGCTGCACAAGAAAAATCAAATCAAATTGGGAAAAACATGATACAAGCAAACAACAACAAAAAACAGTGAATATGTTGTGAACCACTCTCAGTTCCCACAGTTCTTTCTCTGGGTTTAGATGGCTCTCTTCATCACAAGACCATTGGAATTGAATCATCTCATTGTTGAAGAAAGCCAGGCTCATCAGAATTGATCATCATATAGTATTGCTGCTTCTGTGTACAATGATCTTCTGCTTCTGCTCATTTCACTCAGCATCAGTTCATGCAAGTCTCTCCAGGCCTCTCTGAAATCTTCCTGCTGGTCATTTCTTACGGATCAATAATATTCCATAACATTCATATACCATAATTTGTTCAGCCATTCTCCCATTGATGGGCATCCATTTAGTTTCCAGTTTCCAGCCACTACAAAAAGGGCTGCCACAAACATTCTTGCACATGGCCCATAGAAATCTTTACAAATGTATTCATGGCCCCTATTTCTCCCATTTCTTTTAGTATGAGTTGTGATCATTTTACTTAGCATTAAAAGATATATTAGAATCCCAACTCTCCCACTTATAACTGTGTGACAAGTAGACAAATTGCTTGATCTCTCTGTATTGTAGTTATTTCTCCTGTCACACATTAAAGTACTGCACACCTTACAAGGTTGTTGAAAAGCAGCAAGACTCTCCCCACTCCAGTCATTCTCCATTCAGCCATGAAATTGAGCTGCCTAATCATATCACTTTTCTCACTCCATCAAACTTCAGTGGCTCCCTATTACCACCAGGATCAAATATAATCCCTTTCTTTCACTTTCAAAGCCTTTCCTACCATTCTGGTCTTCTTATACCATACTTACTCCCATATTCTCTGCCATTCAAGAAAACTGCCCTCCTGGCTATTCCTCCATCAGGATCTCCCAATTTTAGTTGTTTTCATCAGCTCTCTCTCTCTCTCATGCAGGAAATTCTTTACCTCTTCTTTCTCTGCCTCTTCCTCTCCGTCTCCTGGCTTCCTTCAAATCTCAGCTGAAAAACCAACAGCCTGCAAGAAACTTTTCCTGCTACTCCTTGATCTTAATGTGGTTCTGGAGAGAGAAGGCTTGATGACAAAGCCACCTTTGAACTTCATGCTTCTTAACAAAAATTCCTAGATCTTCAAAGAATTTTGAATGAAGCCAGAAGTCGATAGATTGCATGCAATTCACCAATTTTCTATATGTCAAAGTTAACTTTTAATTTGACCTCAACCTTTGCAATTTTTTTCAGACACTATATCGTGACTCAATTTTTGAATAGGAAAGAAATTCAAAATGTTTCTCTCTCTCCCACTTTCCCACTTTTTAAAGTCTGAACCTATGATTTCATCAATGTGGGGCATGTGTCAAACTAAGCCATGTATAAGGATCCTTGTTGGCCACATATCAATTTAGTTTTTAAATATAATGTATTTTTATTTATTTTGTTAAATATCTCCCAGTTACATATTAATAGAGCTAGGACCCATTGGGAAGTGTTGCCAGATTCCATATTTCACAACTCTAATATAGGGAACTCAGAATTTAGGATGAGAAAACTCTCTCCATCTGTGCAAAGCTTCATTTGTCCTGCAACTGGAAAATTAAGAGGGTACTGATAGGTTGTGACTTGCTCAAGGTGACATAACTAGTATGTATCAGAAATAGGATTTGAACCTGTCATTTTCATTCTAAGACTATCTACAACTTTATGCTGACTAGAATTATAACCAAATAATAATCTTAACTATTTACAAAAGACTTACCTGTTTTATATCTCATTAATTTCTCATGACGAGTTATACAATAAACATGAATATTGTTCCTCTCATTCTCTAGAGTTGAAAGTCAAAGAATGATTTGTCTTATACTTAGTGTTAAATGTAGGATTTGAATCCAGCTCTTTTGAGAGAATTATTCCCCAAGTCATGCTGTCTTTTAAATTTAAAAAAAATAACTTAAAATATTTTTATATTCTAAATTAAAACCAGTATCTGGTTTGGTTTCTTTGATCCAGACAAAGTACAAAATCTTAGATGTAAAAAGATATGTTTACAAAATACTAAAAGTGTTTTTCCAACTCAAGTTCACAGCCAGGATGAGTCAGAAGTTTTAGTTTCATTGGAATGTGTGGTAACAAATGGAGCCAAAATAACATGATAGAAATTGTCTTTAAGCAACTTCACTGTAAATTGAATTTTCCTCAGGTCCCCACTGAAAAAAAAATAACAAAAAAGAAAGAAAGAAAGAAAAAAAGAAAGACACTGTTGTCTATGCCTAGGTGCCTGCTTCTCCATCACTGTCTCCTTTTATTGTCATCTTCTCCATCCTTAGGCTCTTCTTAAATATCACACCTCCTTCATGAAGAGCTTCCTGGTCTCCCCAAACCAAAGTCTGCCATTATACTCTTCTATTAACTTACTATATTTTATTTTTTTGTATAGTTCTTTATGTTAATGCTTTATTTCCTCTGCATGGCAAGAAATTTGGGAATAGAAGATGATATCTTCTTTGCCTTTTTATCACTATCAGTATTTAGCATAGTGCTGTTCATATAAGTGCTAATGATTCTTGAAATTAAAATGTTGAAGCTTATTTTTTTCAAATAGTCATTTTCCCTAAGTAAAGTAAATCTTCAAGAAGAGAAATGTTTACTGAGAAGAATTTACATTAGACAGATAATTTATCAATCTAATTGTACAATGATATGATTTCTTAAAATATGTTTCCCAGAATGACTCAACAAGTTACAATATATGATACAATACAATATATGAATGCAATGAAATACTATAATGCGATAAGAAATTGTGAAGAAGATGGTTTCAGATAAACCTGGCAAGAATTATATGCATTGAAGCAGTTTTGCTCTAAGCAGAACCAACAGAACAATTTATATAATAACAAAATGCAAAGATAATGAATTTTGAAAGAGTTAGTTACTTTGATCAACACAATGACTGGTCAGTCAGAACTCATGATGAAATGTCATATCCATCTCCATATAGAGACCTGATAAACTGACAAAGCATATTTTCTTCTAGTTTTTTTTTCCTTTTTCCTTGTTTTTTTATCTTTTAGGGGGAACATGTACAATATGGAAACTCATTTTTCATGAGTATACATGTTTATTTTTTATTAAAGCTTTTTATTTACAAAACATATGCACAGGTAGTTTTTCAACATTGACCCTTGCAAAACTTCTGTTCCAAATTTTTCCCTCCTTCCCCCTCCCCCCTCCCTAGAAGGCAGGTAGTCCAATACATGTTAAATATGTTAAAATATATGATAAATCCAATATATGTATACATATTTATATAGTTATCTTGTTGCACATGAAAAATCAGATCTAGAAAGAAAAAAACTGAGAAGGAAAACAAAATGCAAGCAAACTTCAATAGAAAGCATGAAAATGCTATGTTGTGGTCCACACTCAGATCCTACAGGTCTCTCTCTGGGTGTATATGGCTTTCTTCATTGAACAATTGGTTTGAAACATTTCATTGTTGAAGAGAGCCATGTCCATCAGAATCGATCATCATATAGTATTGTTTTTGCTGTGTATAATGATCTCCTGGTTCTGCTCATTTCACTCAGCATCAGTTCATGCAAGTCTCTCCAGGCCTCTCTGAAATAATCCTGCTGGTTGTTTCTTACAGAACAATAATATTCCACAACATTCATATACCATAATAGATTCAGCCATTCTCCAATTGATGGGCACCCATTCAGTTTCCAGTTTCTTGCCACTACAAAAAGGGCTGCCACAAATATTTTTGCACATGTGGGTCCTTTTCCTTCCTTTAAGATTTCTTTGGGATATAGACCCAGTAGAAACACTGCTGGGTCAAAGGGATGCACAGTTTGATAACTTTTTGAGCATAGTTCCAGATTGCTCTCCAGAATGGTTGGATCCGTTCACAGTTCCATCAACAATGTATCAGTGTCCCAGTTTTCCCACATCCCCTCCAACATTTGTCATTATCTTTTCCTGTCATCTTAGCTAACCTGACAGGTGTGTGGTGATATCTCAGAGTTGTCTTAATTTGCATTTCTCAGATCAATACTGATTTGGAGCACCTTTTCATATGACTAGAAATAGTTTCAATTTCTTCATCTGAAAATTGTCTGTTTATATCCTTTTACCATTTATCAATTGGAGAATGGCTTGAATTCTTATAAATTTGAGTTAATTCTCTATATATTTTTAAAATAAGGTCTGTATCAGAACCTTTGAATATAAAAATTTTTTCTTAGTTTATTGCCTCCATTCTGATCTTGTCTGCATTAGTTTTGTTTGTACAAAAACTTTTTATAACTTAATATAATCAAAACTATCTATTTTGTGATCAATAATGATCTCTAGTTCTTCTTTGGTCACAAATTCCTTTCTCCTCCACAGATCTGAGAGGTAGACTATCCTATGTTCTTCTAATTTGTTTATAATATCATTCTTTATGTCTAGATAATGAACCCATTTCTACCATATCTTGGTAAACGGTGTTAGGTGTGGGTCAATGCCTAGTTTCTGCCAAACTAGTTTCCCATTTTCTCAGCCGTTTTTGCAAATAGTGAGTTCTTATCCCAAAAGCTGGGGTCTTTGGTTTTGTCAAACACTAAACTACTATAGTCATTGACTATTTTGTCCTGTATACCTAACCTATTCCACTGATCAACTACTCTGTTTCTTAGCCAGTACCAAATGGTTTTGATGACTGCTGCTTTATAACATAGTTTTAGATCTGGTACAGCTAGGCCACCTTCATTTGCTTTTTTTTTTCATTAATTTCCTTGAAATTCTTGACCTTTTGTTCTTACAGATGAATTTTATTATTTTTTTTAGGTCAGTAAAATAGTTTCTTGGGAGTTTGATTGGTATAGCACTAAATAAATAGAAGAGTTTAGGTAGTATTGTCATCTTTATTATATTCACTCAAACTATCCAAGAGCACTTGATATTTTTCCAGTTGTTTAGATCTGATTTTTTTGTGTGTGTGGAAAGTGTTTTGTAGTTTTGCTTATATAGTTCCTGACTTTCCCTTGGCAGATAGATTCCCAAATATTTTATAATATCGACAGTTATTTTAAATGAAATTTCTCTTTGTATCTCTTACTGTTGGATTTTGTTAGTGATATATAGAAATGCTGATGATTTATGTGGATTTATTTTGTATCCTGCAAGTTTGCTAAAGTTGTGGATTATTTCTAATAGTTTTTTTAGTTGATTCTCTAGGGTATCATGTTTATTTTTTAAATTTCAATAATATTTTATTTTTTCTAATTATAAGTATAGTTTTCAACATTCATGTTTATAAGATTGTTAGTTACAATTTTTTCCTCCTCCCTCCCTTACCTCCTCTCTCCCCAAGATAGCAATCAATATGACATAGGTTATACATGATGGTTCTACATATTTGTAATGGATTTTATTTTTCTTGTCTTCTCAATGGGTGGGGAAGAGAAAGGAGAAAGGAAAGAAGTTGAAAGTGAAAATAAAATACAATTGAATTTTAAAAATATTTATTCCCATATCCGGGAAATTAGACAAGTTGAATAATCATCTCCTGCACTCCTCCAAATCCTAGATGCTAATCCTAGTGTATCTTATACCCCAAATGAGTCTTCCCACCATTTGTTTCAGGACTGAATAGAGGGTAACTCAGAGACGCTTTTTCTAAGAGATTTTGATGGGTCTGTTATAACCTGTAGGTTTTTTTTTTTAAATGGAACTTGTTTCTAATCAATCAACAAGCATTTATTAAGCATTTACTATGACCAAGACTATACTAGGTATTGAAAATCACACATACACACACACACACACACTCACATACGTGCACACACACACATTCCTGCATATGAATGAATCTTTATTCTCCTGGAACTTAGATTTTTATCAAGGGAAACAATTCAATTCAAGTCTTCCTCCAATGGGAAAATTATGGCCAAATTTATTATTTATAAAAATATTTACAAAATAAATACTGAATTATTAAATGTCATGTAAAGAGAGAAGACATTGGGAAGCAGGGAGAGAGGGAGGGAGGGAAGGAAGGAAGCAAAGAGAGAGAGAAATGAATAGAGGAATCAGGAAAGGCTTTGATGAAGAAAGAAACTACATGAAGCCGACTTGGAGAGAGAGAATACATTGCAGGCCTGGAGGACAGCTCAAAGGGAAGAAAATGAGCAATGGAGAGTTTGTACGTGAGAAACAGGTAAAAAAAAAAAAAAAAAAAAGCCAGTGTACTCATAGAGTAAGGTATAATGAGACTGGACAGGTAGATTGGAAGCAGGAAGTGAAGAGTTTTAGAACCAAAATGGAGGACTTTAGATTTTATCCTTCAGGCAAAAGGAAGCCCTGGGAGTTTACTGAGTAGAGTAATCATGTGACCAGATATGTGCATAAGGAAAATTCCTTTGGCAGCTGTTGAGGACAGATTGGATGTGAAGAGATATAGGACATGGAAGCCAACTAAGAAGCTACTGAAATCTTCTAGGTGAGGGGTGATGGCAACTTGAAATAGAGTGGTAACTATTGAGTTGAGTATAAGTGCAAATGCAAGAGATACTGTAGAACCCCGACTCTTCTTTAGGAGCAAGGGAAGCTAAGAAGAATCATTGCAAAATTCAGCTAGAAAAATCATTCTATATTGAGCAGGCTTTTAAGGGTATTATTCAAACAACTATATTTGCATGGACCAAAATCAGCATGAGGTTTTGCTAGACAGATAACACATGCTGCTTGAGTCATAACTTTCCAATTCAACCTTCAGCATCAATTATCTGTTATCTCTTCTACTACCCCTATCTGCCTGCTAAATCTTGAAAAATAAGAATTAAACATTTTAAGAGGGAAATGTTTCGTGATGACTGCAATAATATCAGCCATTGTGATAATTTAATTATTGCAGAGTTAACTAATAGTTACATGATTTAGAAAAAAAAAGAAAGTATTTAAATGGTAGAGAGGAGGAATTTTTAAATTAGAAACTTCCTTACAGTTTTGAAACTTCTATTTAAAATTCAAGGAATATTGGGACAGAAAGTGCTACCTGTCACATAGTTACTGTCAAACTACTAATAATGTAATTTTCCTTATTGCCCTTTCAATTCAAGTCCTCCCTGATGGGAAATGATGGCCAAATGCCCAATCACATGCCCCACTTCCAGGTTTTGGAGAGTTCACAACACTACCATTGGCAGACAGATTTAAACCACATCTGTGGTGCAATAGCATTCAATTATTAATCAAAAAGTTGATGGTTCCAGCATATCCAAAGCTGTATGTTCTTTGCGTGTTAGAGATGGAATTTTTGTTGAGTAGAATGTAAACTTGTAGAGGGCAAGGGCTGTTTCATTCTGTATTCTCAAAACCTAGCACAGCAACTGAGGCACTTATTAAATACTTGTTGCTTAATCAATTAATTGTTCTAGAGAGTCTCTAAGGATTTACTGCCATACTAAAGGTTCAACATACAAGACGGCTTTTACTCTGTTTACTCTTGTATTTATCATGAAAGGCAATGAGAAAGAAAAAGCATGAGATTCAGAAATAGAAAGCTTCCTGACTCAGGCCCTTATTGGATATGTAATCCCAGAGTAATCCTTTCATTGTTCTGAGTCTCAGTTTCTTCATTTGTAACCTGGGGCTACTATCTATCTCTTAGGAATAATGTTACAAAAACTGTGAAAAGTTTATAAATGTGAGCTATGATAATACAATAGGATTAAGGAGGTGATCGCCTTGTCCGACTTAGTCCTGGACAGACCAGATCTAAAGTTCTATATCTCCTATCTTAACAAGAATATTGGTAAACTAGAGGGTGAACAGAGAGTAACCAAGATTATGAAAAGTCTTGAGATCTTCCCTTAAGATGTTGGAAGATGCTTAGCTTTGTAAACAGAAAACTTAAGGGAGATAGAAATGTTCTTTCAAGTATCTGAAAAAACTCTCAAGAAACAGAAATTAAACCTGTTTTACTTTACACACACACATTCACACATACACACACACACCCAGAGGGAAGAACTGAGAACAATGGGAGTTGTGGAGAAGTGGATTTAGGTTTAATGTCAAAGGTGAAATCCTAGCAATTCCTCTTATCTCAAGGTAGAAGGAACATATTGGAAGGTGTAAGATTCCCCCTCCTCAGCAATCTTCATGCAAAAATCATGTGACCACTTGGAAATGTTGTCAAGGAGATCTCTATTCAGATACAAAATGGACATGCTGAGCTAGTCCTAAATGCCAGTCATTCCTCCTCACCCCCTTCTAACCCAGGATGTTGATGATAGCCACTAAAATGTAGAAACTTGTATGTTTTACACACTCCCTCATAACTTACCTTTCACTGTATTAATACCTTTGGCCTTATTGGAAAGAGTCTTACAGTAAGTAGTTTTTTCCATAAAGGTTTCCATACATGTGTCTTAGACTGGCATGGTAATAGTATGTACTAATATGTTCCAACACTATCTTCACCCTATACAATCAATGCAACAATGGGTAAGTCATTTCATGTCTTTGTACCTCTCATTCTTCATCCAAAAGACGGAGATAATAAAATTTATATTAGTTACCTCACAGGGTTCCTATGAGATTAAAATAAGACAATTCATTTGAGGCATTTTTTAAGTATAAAATGCAACATAAGCATACATTGCAATTAACATTTTCAAATTAATAAAAAATGATTTCCAACATGGATTATGATGCAAATTTCAAATTGTGGAAAATTCACACATCAGGAAGACTGTGGATTCTCTTTTTATTCCAGCATCATGCTAGGTCAGTCTATGTGTATCAATTTTAGATATTTTACTATCATGGCAAAACTTAAAAAAAAAAAAAAACATTTATATCACATTGCTACTTGGGCTCCAACATGGTGCATTTTCCCTCATTTCTTAGTATTGTGATTTGATTACCTTGACATGAATTCCCAAATGCATTTTGAAAAAGAAAAAATATATAAGATTCTATATGCTAAGTATGATCTAAATTACTAGTAGAGGAGTTTGTATTCAGAGATATCTATTTGAGGACAGGCTGTAAGGCAGAAGAAAATTTCTCTGGGAAACATCCCTCTCCAGTTCCCACCATGTTGCTCTCCAGAGGGAGTTCTAAGCTGTTGCCTATCAATTTCTTGGACAGTGACATTTGTGAAAGCTCATCTTCTGCCTCCCAAGGCTGAACTCTGTCCTCTATCCATTACAGGAGCTGACCTGGAAAAAGAGCCTGGGGCTATAAAATCTGATGTTCTGAAATGAACCATCACAATGGAAATCATTTTATTAGCCTTCTCTTTTCTTACTCCCATCCCTATCCCAAGCCTATAGGGAATTGTTGGGGCCAGGGGACAGCCAATGACCATCTGTCTTCCTTTGGCCCTGATGTCATCTCCAAGAAAACAGGAAACCTGCCTTTTTGTGTTTACTACACAACAGCACCAACCATTTATTTCCGTTTGATTTTATGATGGCTGAAGGCTCCCAGAGACTTCAGATGGAGTGGAAGGAGTCAGAGAGGAAGAAGCAAATAATTTCTCCTGAAGAGACCAGACCAGACTGACTCATTCACCTGGGAGGGCACTCCTAGCAATCCTTGGAAAGGGGAAGGAAGGATCCAAACCTCTGAGAAAACCAAATTTAAAAAACAAAAAAAGATCTCTGCACTCTAAGCAGAATAGCCTCATATTCCTCCCTGGATCCATACACTAGGCAAGCATTCTGCCATTAGCTAATAATAGCATTACCAGTCCTGACTTTTTTTTAAGTCTCTAATACTTAGTCTTAGCAGCTGATAATGTAAAACAGGGTGGCATTTGGAGGCATAGGATGATGCCAGTCTCCTGGGAGAGAAAGGTGTTAACTTCTAATAGCTTTTCAGTAATAGCCAAGCATCTGCAGTCCCCCATAAAAAAGGGGTTTTTAAAAATTAATAGAGCTGAATGTGCTTCACACTGAGGAGAATGCCAGATTAATAAGTGCATTAAGGACCGCTTTGGATTGGAAATAATTATGGAAGATGACAAGGAACAGAGGTGGCATTGGTGGCGCTCACAGGAATGCATTTTAAAAAGGAGTTTAAAGAGCCTTCAGATGTTGGTATTATCCTGCGTGACCAAATTAAGAGCAAATGAGAAAAGTTTATCTGGCATTTTGGAGTATTGAAAGGGCTTAGTGTTATAAATTATACAGTATGAGGATGGGAAATGGTGAGCAAATTCATGTTAAACATTATTGGCAGTTTAAATAGCAATTGCTTCATAAAGCAGCCAGTATTTTAATTTGGTATTAAAAGTAAGAACTATGGTCCATCCCTCTCAAAAAAAAAGAGTTTTAGTTATTTATTTGAGAATATAACAATTAGACTTTGTCTTATTCTAAAATGAGTTTCCATTAGACCTAAATGGCCTCAGGGATAGTCTATAAGTCATCCAAACTGCACCAAAAGAGTCCTGGGAAATCTTTTTAATATGGGAAGAATCAAAATTCATTTCTAACATCTTCATCTCAAGCTGCAAGGGGTGCTGCCTGAAACACAAACCTGAGCTGAGTCCGGACTAACCTCCTTGTCTTCTTTTTGTCAGTTTCATTTTTATTTTTGTTATTTTTACATGATAACTCAGAATCTTCAAGTGCAGATTTTTTAAGGTTTATTGAATTCTTTTCAACTGATAACATCCATCAGACTTAAAAATTCTCTGTTACATCTAAAACACGGGAAGCCATGTGAGCCCAAAGTATTGCATCTGTTGCAGCCTAGAGTAGTGCTGGGAACATTGTCTTTGTTGTTGTTTGTCCTTCATTCTCAAAGAGGACCATGATATCAAGAAAGTAATGACATAATATGAAAGTAAATCGAATTTAAGTGAAGTCATTTGCCTCACTTTCCCCTCTAGAATCATCTGGGTTCATTGGCAAGATATAGATAGGGACAACTGTGAAAGCATTGAATGCTTGTCCAATTGAATCCCATTTCAAACACACAGAGAAATAAATTCATTACTTGAGTGAAAGACCTTTTCCCATTTTTCAGGCAGTGGAAAGATTGCTCCATTTGGAATTAGAAGATCTTGGTTTGAACCCCTATTCCATGTGGGACTAGACAAGTCACTTAATTCTCTGGGCTTCAGATTTCTCATCTATAAAATGGGGATAGACTTCTGAGATCCCTTTTATTTCTCAGTCTATGATCCTATGATCTGTAAAATGAGAGAATTGGGTTAGAAGACGTCTGAAGTTCCCTCTCAGCTCTCAGTATAGGAAACATAAAACAGAAAGAGAGAAATCATCTATTCCATATTTTAACATAATAATCAAATATTGATGATGAAATAATATTTTAAAATCAGACACAAGAAGAAAATTGAGTTCTCTTGCTAATAGTTTTTATAACCTCTAGGTTCTTTTCTAAGAAAATAAATTAATTATCTAACAGATTTATTTTCCCTTACTTTGATGACATTTTTTTGAAAATGATTTTTCCTAGTAGGTGTTGGAATGATGGTCATATAATGGTACTTATGCCCAGTTTTCTCAAATTTACTTAGAGAAAGCAAATGCCTGATGCTGAGGTACAGCTGCCCAAGCAGGGAGCAAGATGTCAAGCAACAGCAACAGCCCTTTATTTTCTTGTGATGTTATGATGACTTCCATTTAAAAAGCATCTCGCCTTATACCATTCTGCATAGGGTGGATGCAAGATGCGGCCACTCAGAATTTCAAATCCAACTTCCCAAAGATTTATTTTTCTTTTGAAACAATTTCTGACAGCTTTTGATCTTCTAAACTGAAAAAAATCAAAGAAATCTGTTTCTCTGGCATATTAATAGCAAAGGAATTTCTGGATGCTGCAAAGTAGGAACGGCGCATAATAGCATCTCAGTTTTATTCATCTTCAAAGCAAACCAAATATAGTTTTCAGACCCAAAAAAAAAGATGCCCTACAGATTTTGAAGGGATGGGATAAACCTCTTTTCACAAGAAAAGATGACAAAAAACTCATCTTGAAGAATAGTCACTCTACTTCTGTCCATCTAATACATTTACTAGTGAGCTGTCAGACAGTAATCTGCATTTGACATCTGCAATTAAAAATACTGAATCATTCCAGGATCTCATATGCTTAAACCACTTCTGACAATTATTGGACATTACTTCCCTCAAGCTTCATAGGTTGTAGCAGTCTGTCAATAAATGTATGCAGGCTTATTTGACTTATCTGATGAGCTTATCCAGTCATTTTCCACAACACACCAATGTATAGTCAGAATAATGCATCATTTTCAAATCCCCACCCTACAAATGTTTAATTGCTATTCTTATGCAGTCCTGTGTCTAACACTGGTATTAGTGCATGCTGATCTCTCCTTCCTCTGAATTCTGCCTGCCGCACTTAGAATCAGCAATACATAAAGCTTTATAAAGCCATGGAATGTAAGAGATGGAAAGAAGGGGCCTCAGAAGTTATTTGGGCTTAAGATCAAAAATTTAGTACAAGCATAGATGCCAGAAGTCATCTAATATATCTCCTTTGTTTCACAGATGGGGAAACTGAGGTTTTAACACGTAAAAGGACCTGTTAGAGAAGATACAATGAGCCAGTGCTGCTTCCATTATTTCATATTGTCTTTCTAATTATTTTGCTCAAGAACATTTGACAAATGACTTAGAGTGAAGCAGCAAGAACATTGATCATGGAACCGGGGGCCCACAGTATTTAGTCTTAACTCTGCCCTTCCCAAGTCATGTGATCATAGACAAATAAAGTCGGCCCTTTAGATTCCAATTTCCTTAATTGCAGTATTTTATTCTGATTCTTTCATATATCTTCTTCTCTCCCCAACTAGACTGTAGGACACTTGAGGACAAGAATGTCTTATGATGTTTTTGGATCCTCCCATAGCACTTGGACAAACTAGGTCTGGAAACTTGGTAGGTGAATGCTAGATACTTTAATGATTGACCAAGAGAAGCAGAAAAGTTACTGACTCCAAAGATATGGCAGAGTGAGTTTTTATTATTTATTTTGAATGTCCTCTAAGAAGAACATACATAACCAGCTGAAAGGGGAGCCTGGGGCAGATTAATGGAAGAGGAGGCAAGCTATTCAGTTGGTAACACTGAATACCTTGTCTTGTTGCTCTGAGTCCAGAGAAGACAACACAAAGAATAATCAGTCCCGCTATAGGAATAATCAGGGAAGAAATTGTCCATCTTTAGGGCAGTCTTTCCTGTACAGTTAGGACCAGAGCTCTGGAGAAGCTTGAAGTGAGAAGCAGAGATGTCAAGAAAGTGTGGAAGCCTGCCTGCTGAAGAGAAAGCATATGCATCCTGAAAGCAAGTGATACTCTACTCCCAAGCCCCTGGATGCCCCCACTCTACTAGTTACAGCTCTCTTCCTGAATATTCAATAGAATAATAACATTTCAGTCAGGAAGCAGAGAAGGATCCAGGACCAGGATCCCAACTCATATTCCATCATAGTTCTGATTCTTTAGGGTCTTTCCTTGGCCTAGGGAATTCTGTAGGCTCTAAGAACATCTCTTTCAGATATGTGGTATAATAGATAAAGTACTAGGCTTGGGGTCAAGAAGACCTGAATTGAAATCCAGCCTCAGACACTTATTAGCTATATGGGCAAGATAGTTAACTTCTGTTTGTCAAAATTTCCTCAACTGCAAAACTGGAATAATAGTATCTTACCTCCCAGGATTTTTGTGAAGATCAAATGAGATATTTGTAAAGCCCTTGGTACAGTGCCTAGTGCAAAGTAGGTGATTAATAAATGCTTGTTTCAGGGGCAACTAGATGGTACAGTAAATAGAGTACCAGCCCTGAGGTCAGGAGGATCTGAGTTCAAATCTGACCTCAGACACTTAGTAGTAACACTTCTTAGCTGTGTGACCCTGGGCAAGTCACTTAACCCCAACTGCCTCAGCAAAAAAATAAATAAATGCTTGTTTTCTTTCTTCTTCCTTTTTTTTCTTCTTTCCTTTTTTATTTCCTCCTTTCCTTCCTTCTTTCCTTCCTTTCTTCCTTTTATCTTTCCTTCCTTCCTTTTTTTCCTTCCTTCAGTTTTTCTTTTCTTTCTTCTTTCTTTTCCTGATCTCCTTAGGGTCCCCAGAAAAGAAAAGAACAAGCCCTTACTCAGAGTAAGAGACAGTCATGGGGTAAAGAGGTTTAACTTAGTCATAATAGCTGAGGGGAAAATCTTTCTGTCACCTATCCCCCATTCCCATCAGGAGTATAAATAGATAAAGAGAAATGAATCACAAAATCTTAGAATCTGAAGAATGATCGCAGAGATATCTAGTCGAAAAAAAGATTTCATTACAGGATAAGCTATGTATAGTATAAATCATTCAAGAAGGTAGATAAGTATGTCCTATACTTTTAAAAGTTTCCATCAAAAAGATTAACTTAAAAAAGTGTTAGATCTTAAAGAAGTTATAATTGTATGGCAAAATTACTCATGTGCATGTCATTTCCTCTCAATTTCAAATAAATGATGTTACTGTAATCATTTGCCAATATCTGATGGATACATAGATTGATGGCTTAAATCTGCTGCTATTTTTAGATTTTAACTCTATGGACTATTTTTAGTGGGAAAAGGCAGAAGAAAGGGGTAAATATGGCTATGTAAGTAGAGAAAAGGGAACATATTTAAGAAATGTTATGAAAATAGAAATAATAAGACTCATCAATGGATCAGATGTGTGTGCTGAATTAGATCAGTGGTCAAGGACAACATTGAATTTGCAAGCCTGAATGACTGGGATGATAGCCATTCTCTTGAAAAGTTCAGAAGAGGTGAGGATTTGGAGGGAAAGATGAGCTCTTTTTTAAACATGGAGATGTTCACAGGAACTTAAGGTTGAGATGTCCAAAAGGCATTTGGTGAGGTGAGAATGGAAGTCAGAAAAGAAACTAGGCCTAAAAATGTAGATCTGGGTATCATCTGCATAGATATAATAATTGAACCCATAGGTGCTGATAAAATCATCAGGTGAGAAAATACAAAGGGAAAAGAGCTTAAGAAAATCATGTTTGGCAAAGAATTAGAAATTGAGAAGCCACCCATCAATTGGGGAATGGCTGAATAAGTTGTGATATATGAATGTAATGGAATATGCAGAAAGATTTCAAATAAACCTAGAAAAACTTGAATGAACTGATGCTGAATGAAGTGAGAAGAAACAGAACATTGTACACAGTAATAGCAACATTGTGCAAAGGCTAATTATGACAGACTTAGTTCTTCTCAGCAATATAATGATTCAAAACAATTCCAAAAGATTCATAATGGAAAATGCTTTCCATATCCAAAAAAAGAGCTATAGAGTATGACTGCAGATCAAAACACATTATTTTCATTTTTTTTCTTGTGGTTTTCTCCCTTTATTCTGATTCTTCTCTCACAGGAAGTCTAGTGTGGAAACGTGATCAATATGATTATACATATATATCTATATCAGATTATTTGCTCTTTTGGGGAGGGAGGAGGGAAGGAAGGAAGAGGGAGAAAATTGTAATTCAGGATCTTATAGAAGTAAATGTTGAAAGCTATCTTTACATGTAATTAGAAAAAACAAAATACTATTTAATGGGTAATTGATAATATGTTGTCTCATGATGTTTCTTTTTAAAAAAAATATTAATTTTGCTAGGATTAACATAGATTAAGAACCAGCAAAGCAGGCAGAGGAGGTACTATAAGACACAGTAGGAGAAGTAAGAAGGAATTGTGTCACAAATAACTCAAGAAAAAAAAAATACCCAGAAGGTGAGGATGAGTACCAGAGTCAAATGCTTCAGAGATTTCATAAAGGAAAAGAATTAAGGAAAGGTCATTAAACTTAGCAATTAAGAGATCACAGATAATTTTAGAGAGAGCAATTTAATTGTATAATGAGGACAGAAGTCAGACTACAGAGAATTTAGAAGAGAGAGAAAAGAAAATGGAGGAATTTAGTATAAATGGCTTTCTCAAGGAATTTAGCTACAAAGAAGAGAAATATAATATGATAGCTTGCAGAATGCTAAAAATCAAATATTTCAGTTTTTTAAGATAGAGAGATAGGGGCAGCTAAATGGCACAGTGGATAGAGCACCAGACCTGAAATCAGGAAGACCTGAGTTCAAATCTAACCTCCGACACTTCCTAGCTGTGTGACTCTGTGACTCTGCTTCAGCAAAAAAGCAAAAAAAAAAAAAAAAGAGAGAGAGTAAAGATGTCAGAGAAATTGAAATAGAGCAAAGGGTATAGAATCAATGCTATCTGTAATAAGTAGGTGAGAAGATTCCATCTTTTTATTTGAGACCAGAAAGAGGAAATAGTGGAGATATCTGAATGATTTGAGATAAGAAGTAAGAGAAAAGAAAGATCTTAGATTGAATAGCCATAATTGGGAGGAGTGAAATAAGAGGTGAAGTCCTCAGTAAAAAAAAAAAAAAAAAAAAAAAAAAAGTGTGGGGAGGAGTGCCATGGGAGACTTGAAGAAAGAGGAGGTTTGGAAAGTTGTATTCAAATTTTGCTTCTCATGCTTATCTAGTCACCTTACTTGAGTTAATATTTCTTCATTCGTTTATTTGTTCCTTTAATTTTTTAGTTTTGGTCTTATAATGTAATTTCATTGGATTAGGAGCTCCTAATTGTGGAAATACTCTCCACCAATACTGATCTGCAGTTCAACAACTCATCTAGTATTTCTCATATCATGGTCTGCCCTCTCCTCACCTTCAATAGTATTTTGTTTGAGGGTGATGAAAGGGGGAAAAAAGAATAAATTTTAAAACAGGCAGCAGAAAACAAAAGAAAACTGTCAAGATAGCAAAGAAAATATGAAGTCATACCTTTAATATTTTCTATTATTACATATGCTTTCTCGAAATGGAAATTTGTTACATATTTTGAATCCTCCCTAACATTTTGCTGGGAACATGACATTTTTTTTCCTTTTTCCTTTCTTTGTTCTTTTGTTCTTTTCTTATTTTGTATTTTTTTAAATAAATAATTTTTTCAAAAAAGAAAGAAAACCAAAAAACAAAACAAAAAGTGTTTTGTTTTTATTTTTCTATGTATATATTACTTCTCTCTCTCTCTCTCTCTCTCTCTCACACACACACACACACACACACACACAAACACACACACACATACACACACACACACACACACACAATTATAAACTTTTTTTTTATTTTTTCATCATTATAGCCCAAGCACCTAGCACCAGTACCCGGAACCTAGTAAGGACTTAATAAGTAGTGGCTGAATCAAACAAGAGAGTTTTTTAGGGGCACTGAAAGGTAAATTAAATTGGTGATGTTCCGTGTCCTGTATGTGTCCTAGTTGAATTCAAGACTTTCAGATGCCACGCAAGGCCAGCCTTCTTTTCCATATACTATGCTGACTCTATGCTATCATTTAGCTTGTCTGCAATGAGAATAATACTATTTTTACCATCTACAGACAGAATTCTAGAGCTCTCATTTGAATCTTTCTCTGTTTATTTCCTTATCAATAAAATGAGAATAATACTCTTAATATTGGTGACATCAGAAGGTTGTTGTAATGAAAATGCTTTGTAAATCCTAAAGTTCTCTTTACTTGTAAAGTGATAGATAAGTCTAAAGTGTACCTCAGAAGCTACTTGGACCAATTCCATCATATTTATAGATGGAGAAACGGAGGATCTGTAGCCACATATGTAATAATAAACATGGGAGGCAAGATTTGAATGGATCATTTGACATCACAGTTGCCACTTCCTCCCTGTGCCAATGACCAACATTCTCTTCTTCCTCAGTCACTTTCCTTCTCCATGAGGTCTCTTCTATTGTCATAACCCATAGTGATCTCATCCTTCTTTGAGCTTCTATAGCCATTATTATCCACATCACTTAGACACTGAGCAGAGGCTTCCTTTTATAGTTAGCTGTCTTCTTAAATTTCCACTTTGCTTCCCCCACACAGATTGTCAGCTTTCCTGATTGGTGAATTCCTAGCCCAGGTTATCATTCCATGAGCCGCCCAGTGGTGCTCACCTCACTCCCAGATGTCACTACGTTATGATCAGATACTCTCTCTTAGCTCACTTCTACTGTTCCAGTTCTCTATGCATTGTTTTCTGTGGTTAGAAAATAAGCTCCTTTATCTTAGAGAGATTATCCTATTTGTTTATATTTGTATCATCAATGCCTAACATTGTCCTGGTACACAGCAAACTCTTAATAAATGGTCTTCCTATCAAGGAATCTGTTAAAAGCAGTGAGGTGACTCATTAGTTAAGAATATAAGACTTGGAAATGGGAAGTGCCAAATTCAAAACTTGCCTCAGACACTTACCAGTTATGTAACCATGGGTAAGGAAATTAATATCTTCTATCTCAGCTTCTCCTCTGCAAAATAGGAATAATAACTTTTTAAATTTTAAAAATCTAGAGAAATGCTAGATATTATCAGCCAGTCCAGAATCTTGAGCATAATAAGTATTCATTAAATGGTTGTTGAGAAAGAGAATAATGTAATATGGATTTTAAACAGGTTTATGGCTTGAGGAGATGATACTGCACTCATACTGTCTGCAGAAATGTCTGAAGAAATCATGCAATTATTCTATTCTAAAGCATCTAGGCTGTCTATTTTGACATATTGTCATATTCCATATTATCTTCACTCTCAAATACTAAAATTAGGGAAGTGAGATAATGGGGTTTGGGAAGCAGTTAGAGATATCTATGGATTGAATGTGATTGGTGAACCATTTATCCCTAATGTGGCAACAAGAGATAGATCCCAGGAGGATCCCCCTGAAACAATAAACCTTAAGGAAATAGAGACCTTTAAAAGCTATTCCCAGAAGAAGAACCAATTAGAAAACTTAAAATCTTGATTTTATCCTCTACCCCCACTCCCAACACACATACACACACAAACACCACAGGAGTGTAATCCAGTAGGCTTGTCCCAACTGTCCAGGTGGGGAAAAACAGATGGGAAGGAGAAAGGATTAGGTGAACTCAACGTACCAACTTGCTCATCTCTGCTACAGAAGAAATCTTCTCTGGACTCTCCTACTCCCAACCATGATCTAGCAAGACCCTCTTACCTCAAACACTCCTCTCTCCTAGGCTACCTATGAATTATTTAGAACAATGATGTTATTATGTTAACATTTATGTTAATAATAATAGTGCTTTCATTTACACAACTCTTTAACAGATTACAAAGCACTTCAATATATACTATGTTAGTATATGTGTTCTTTGACAAAATAATATATTCTTGTCAAGCATGAACTTTCCCATACTCCAAAAAAAGGGTACTGATTTGAGCCAGAAGACTTGGGTTCAAAACCCACCTTCCATATGTACTCCTTGTTTGACCTTGGATATATCACTTAAAATTTCTGGGTCTTAGGTTTTTCATGTGTAATATGAAGGATTTGAACTTGACCTTGGAGTCTATTCCAATCCCTTAGTATACCAAGGATACTACTATCCAAATCTCTGTCATAGTCATTGGTGAGCAAAATTTCACCTAACTCCACTTGGGACACAGAGATGTAGTCTGCAATGTTTATTTCTAACCTGTTTTATGTGTCTAGTATTGGTGCTATTTGTGGGGAAGAGAGGAAGGAGGGTTCAGGGAGAGTGATCCAGATTTCATTTATTTACAGAACTAAAAGTGGAAACTCTTTCTGGTGCTTCATAGTCTTAAAAGAGCTACCCAGGAGCAATAGTCTTGAAATCAGAAGGACCTGAGTTCAAATTTGACTTCAGACATTTAACACTTTCTAGCTGTGTGACCCTGGGCAAGTCACTTAACCTTAATTGCCTAAGGGGGGAAAAAAACTACCTGGGCCAGTAAGCTCAAATCCATCAGAAATGTTCAGGAACCATTATATTATTGTCTTTGGATCCCCAGGGTTTGGCACACAGCAGGTATTTGATGAATGCTTGTTTGATTTAATTGAATTAAGAGCGTAAATAATTTGCCTATCACTTGGTTCTTCTTTGCAATTCAGTAATCCAAGGCAATCCCAATAAATTTTGGATGTAAACACCATCGACATCCAAAGAGAGAATTATGAAGACTCTATGTAAATCAACACATGCTATGTTCCCTTTTTTTTTTCTTCTGGACATTTTTTCTCATGGTTTTTCCCTTTTGTTCTGATTTTTCTCTACCAATGTGATTCATATGGAGATATGTAAAAAAATGAATGCACATGTATAACCAGAAAAAATGTTGCTTTACATATAATTGGGAAAAATTTTTTTAAAAAATGGAAATGAATAATTTGCTTATCCATCCAATGGTCCTATGGTTAGCATGTTTCAAGGTAGAACTTGACTCCAGGGTTCCTTCTAACCACTATTTACCAAATTTTCTCACATTTGATGCTTGCCATTTGTCAAATCGAAATCTCTTTTGACAAGCTTCATTGTTAAAATAGATGTTTTCTGTGTCCAAGTCTATTTTCTGTCTTTTATCATAAGACAGAGGATCTGAGAATTTCAAAGTATGGCAGAAATTATCCAGCCCAAATCCCATTATTTATAGAGGAGAAAACTGAAACACCAAAAGGTTAAATAACATATAGTAAAGAAAGGGTAGATTTGAATCTTGGCTTTGCTATATACTTTTGACCCTAAGCAAGTCAATGAACCTTTGGAGTTCCAGCTTTTGAATCTTCAAAATGGGGAGATTAAATTATGTCTAGGGTCACTGTCACATCTAAATCTATCCTATCATGCAATGATCTTAAGTGTCTGAAGGTCCAGGATCAAAAATGATTACTAGCTGAGCCAGGCCTAAAAACCAGGAAAGCTGATTTTTAATTAAGCCTGGTTTTATGCCTCTTCCCCATTACTGTATACATATAGTTAACTTCTCAAAATTCTTAGGTGAAAGTTTTGTTGTTATTGTTAATCAAAGAAATATAGCCAAGGAGTGAAAGCTCTAAAGCTATTTATTCTATTTCTCCTCTATGTCCCCTGCCTCTGATAAGATTACAGAAGTCAATGACTACTTATTAAATTTTAAAGATGAAGAATTATAGTATTGATGAAGGGAGATTTTGGAATTGTATGGTTGCTACAGTGAAAAAAATATGTCAGTAATGATGAGATCATTTGAAGGGAAAGGAAGGAGGACATGGTTAGAGGGGCAGAGGAACTAAGGAGAAGAGAAAAAGAGAAAAGGGAGGAAAGAAGGGAGGGAAAGGGTGAGAGGAAGAGAGGTGGGAAAGGGAGGGAGAGAGGAAGGAAGGGAGAAGGAGAGGGAGAGGGAAAGGGAGCGAGAGAGGGAAAGGAAAGAAGGAGAAAGAAAAGGAAAAGGGAGAGGGAGAGGAAGAAGAAGAGAGAGAAAAGGAAGGAGACACAGACAGACAGAGATAGAGACAGAGCCAGAGAGAGAGAGAAAGAGAGAGAGAGAGAGAGAGAGAGAGAGAGAGAGAGAGAGAGAGAGAGAGAGAGAGAGAGA
>JAJPUD010001662.1:122127-132464 GCA_023553655.1 Myrmecobius fasciatus | reverse complement strand
AGAGAGAGAGAGAGAGAGAGAGAGAGAGAGAGAGAGAGAGAGAGAGAATATGCCTGAAATAAGTATCTAGAGAGCTTTTTAAAAAGGAAAAGAATGAGTTGGTTCTGGAAAAGGATGGGGGACCCCTGGAGTTATTTCAAGGCAAAATATGTGAATCAGTCACATATTTTAGAGTCTACGACAGCCCTGGACAAATGCTAACATTTATAGAACCAGGATTCAGGAATATAAAAAAAAAGTCAAGCAAATAAAAATTCAGGATGGAATTTCAATACTATTGATGTCTAGTCAACAATCTAGCTAACCATCCATCCTCAGAAATATAAATGCACATGTAAATTGTATCTCAGAGCCACAGGTCTAGGCTCACATAGACTATATTTAATCATGAAAGCTTCTCAGTAATAATTCAATAATGTCCCAGAGTCCACTAAGTTACTATAAACATCTAAATTTGGTTCATTTTGAGCTTTCTACAGTAATTTTTTTCTGGCAAGGTTTTGACTGTCTTAATTTCAAAGTGGGTTAAAATGGTAAAACATGATAATAATAATAAAAAAACAATCTTTTTGCAGGTCAGGAAAGGAAAACTACAAGATAGGAAGGAGAAAGAGGAGTTTTCTACTGCAAGGACAATTTTTAAGATCTCTTTGGAAAGAGATGCAAGAAAGAAATTTGGAGAGGGGAAATTTGGAGAGAGGGCAACAGCAGTAACAGATGGAGGACATTTCAAGGAAAATGACTTTCTAAGTCTTCTAGTAGCTGGAGGGTTTTTCTTTATCTAACTATCAGCATGGATTATTAAGAGCATCCAGAAAGAATAATTAGATTATGACTGTTTGGAGAAATCTTTAAAATAATAATAAATTTACTCCACTCTCTCTTTTCTGTTTTATTTCTGTATACAATAGGCAGCATGATTCATTTTTGTATTTCTGGTTGTTGTTGTTTTTTTAAATTCTCACTTTTTATTTGTATTTTAACAAGTTTACTAAGTAATGTAAGATGATTTTAATTTCATTCTAAATTAATTTTTTTAAAAGAATGTATGGGGGAAAGGAACCTGTAGATAAATTAATTACAACAAATTGCCCCAAATTTGACTAGCTAAGAGACTACCTTCTGGCTGTGGAAAACAAGAGTTTGCCTCAGGACTCAAAGCATTTTATGAATTTTTTTTACAATCTATATTTGTTAAGCTTTCAAGTTTTGCAAAGAAAGGAGCTCTCATGTAGCTGAGACCTTTGGCCCAGACTCTTACAAACTAATCTCATTATCTCCAAGCAGACAGGTCACTTTGTACCAGGGGCCTTTGGGGTTTTGGTGTTTTATTTTTTTCTCCACCCCCCAAAGGCAAGAGAAGAGGAGTGGAATGGAATACTTCCAGAGAAGGTCATGCCCTGAGCCAGGCCCAGTGGGTGGCAACAGGCATAGGTAATTCCACTCACTCCTTTGAAGGGAGAGAGGTGAAAAGCATTCCTTATGCAAACTGTCTTCCATAGTGACCTCTGTTGGTCATCAAATAGGTTGCTTGGCAGAGTTGGCTCCTCAGCAGACGCAATTGCTACTGTTGAGGGACCCTATGATGGATCTTCCTATCTTGCAAAGTTCACAAGATGATAACCTGGTCCTTTCTATCTTTGATATGCATAAAAATAAACACATAGGAGTGGTACAACCATTCACAGCTGAATGGCCACTGTTGGGTAGGAGGATAAGGCAGCTATGTCAGGTGGTGGCCACTGCCATACACACTGATTCAGCAGTCAATTTAAAGACTTGGTTGCTACTAAGCCAACAGGAAGCAGTGAAAAATACATGTCCCTGCTGTGATGTAAGGAAGGAAGTATACTCACCATACTGCACAATCTCATTGGTCAACCCTCTTCCCACTTCCCACCACCATTATACTAAGTGTCTTCAGTTCTCCCTGCAATTATCAGGCTAACAATAAGCACTGAAACGTAAGACAAGTTTTTAAAGGGTGTGTAATGAACAGAAAAAATACTCAAATTTGACTTGGGTTAACAGAGGAAGAGCTGTAGGTCACCTTTTGGTAAAGCCATTTCTTTCCTTCCCCACTTCTCCAAACTCAGTTCAGTCACACTCCCTGAAAAACTCTCAGTACCAACTCTTCAAGTCCCTGCTCATGTGTGCTGCTACCAGCAAGTTCTGGGACTAGAGTATTGGTGGCCACCCTCTTCCATCTCTCAAGCATGGGTAGCCTTTCTCCTTCTTGGTTCTCAGTCCCAAGAATTGTACAGCACTCCAAATGTCACCATCAGATCGTTATAGCATCTACTTTCCTTCTGGAACTCCTTGATTCTCAGCTGGCAGCAGGCTCATTAACCCCCGTCTCCCAAATCACCAGCCACCAACTCATATTCTTCATGACCATCACAACATGGCAGCCCCTTCTTTCTCCTTATGTCATCCCAGAAAAACTCAGACACTATCCCAGAAAGCCCTGCATTTCTTCACTAGGGCTTTTCTTGCATCTCTTATATAGAAAAGGCCAAGGACTATCCAAAGCTCTCTGGAATTGCTCTGATTCTTCCAATATAAAGCCTTTCTGAGCACGCCCAATACAAAATGTGTGGTAGACAGACACAATACAGTTACAAAAGAAGATAACAGTATAAAGAAGAAGAAAGAAGGGGTGCAGGGGGCAGGGGATAAATAGAGTTTATCTTCTTAAAATCTCCTTTTCTTTAAAAAAAATTTCTCATCCTTCAGAAGCTGTTGACTGACAGGCATTCTTCAATCATTTCACCATCTTGGAGTCATTTAGCTGAAGGAAATTAAGACAAAATCCAAAGCAGAACTTGTCATAACAGGGAAAGCTATAAGGAAGAGTAATTAAAGAAGTGGGTTTTTTTTAAAGCTATCTAATGTTATTTGTCATTAACATTCAAATAGTAATTAAGATTTAGGAAATATGCTAAATGACAAGAAGGAAAAAGATAAAGAAAGGGACAAAGGGTGAGAAGAAATAGTAGGCAGAATTAAAATTGATTATTCATTTTGTTGTCTTCTTGTGGCACTCATTGGGTTAAAAAAAGGTGTCTAAGCTTTCTGTGGGGAAGTTTAGATGGTTTTTGAGGGGGGTTTTCCCTTAAATTTAATCCAGTCTAGTCCAGTTGTTATTGCTTTTTTAAAAATCATTAATCACATTTGCATTTATGGTAACCAAAGCAATTATCAGGTCCCATGCTTAAGGGCATAATCTGATAGCATGCAAGAGAGCTAAATTCATTCTACTTCATCGATGAAAAATTGGCTTACATGTGAACTTTGGTATTATTTTCTACTCCATAATAATACTGCAAATGAGTTACTGGGCCCAAAGGGCCAATAGAATTGCTCTCCTTTTCTAAACTGTTGTTGTTCCATTTCCTTATTGGCTAATGCCTTCAAATGAACAGTCAGAGTTGCCTCCTTATTCAATCTCAGCCCTCCTCAGATTCCTGGTTTATTGAGGTTAATTCATCCCATCTACACCTTATGCCCCAGGTTAGAAATCTGGGTGTTCTTTTTGATGTGGATTTATCCTTTCTGGCTCCTCTTGGGGCATTAGCGAAATCTTGTTATTATTATTTGTTTAACCTTTGCTTTAAAGAAAGAGAGAGAGAAAGAGAAAGAAAGATACTTAACTCTGTTGCCAAGACTATAGTTTATGCTTCAGTCATCTCCCAGCTGAACTATTGTAATTTGCTCTTGGCTAGCCCTCCTCCCATTCATCTATCATGTTGTTTAAGCTTTTCAAAATTCTGTCTCACGTTTTAGCTTCTTCTCCCCCCTCTCTTGCCTCTCATGTTCCTCCTTGACACTAATTACCCATGTTCCCTCTTCACCTGCTGGAGTTAAGGTCCAAATCTTAAAGACAGAATTGCAAGCCCTTCCTATTACAGTTGCTTTGTGATTTAATTCAATTGTCTCCCGAGGCATTCAATCCTCATCCCTTCTCTGACTAAATTGTTGGTAATGCCATCAGACTGATCCTTGTGCAGCTTTCCCATCTCCAGTCTTCAAATACATTGCCCTTCCCCTAGTATAACTTTCTCCTTTATAATTTTAAAATAAATTTTATTGCTATCTTTTGTTTTTCTGCATTACCAAAATTTCCTCTAGGATTCCTTCATCTACACTCCCAGAGACCTATCCCATAGAACAATATTATTAAAGAAAAATGAGAGAAAAATCAGCAAAACTGATCAATATTTTAAAACACTTAAAATGTGTGCAATGTACCACACACACACACACACACACACACACACACACGTTGGACCTCTTACCTCTACAAAGAGATCTTCTTAATTGCTTGTTCTTTGTAATTTAGCAACATTAATTTTTTCATTGTTTTGTGATTGTTCTTTCCATTTACATTGTTGTAGACAAGTATGTTGTTCCCTTGGCTCTGTTTACTTCTCTCTGCGTTAGTCCATGTACATCTTTCCATGTTTCTCTATAGACATCATATTCATCATTTCTTTCAGCATAGTAAGTTTATCAAATTCATGTATCGAAATCTATTTAGCCATTCCTGAAACAATAGTACTTACTTTGTTTCCAATTCTTTGAGATTACAAAAAGTGCTGCTATAAATATTTTGAGGTATATGGAAACTTCCTTCTTCTCAATGATGTCCTTTGTGGGACAGCCTAGTTATGGATTCTCTGAGCATGGTATAGACATTTTAGTCTTTTTATGTGCATAATTCTGAAGTGCTTTCTAAAATGATTATGATCTACCAGTAATGTACTAATGTGCTTATCTTCCCATAATCCCTCCAAAACTAATAATTCTTTTGTCAATTTTCTGAGAGTGAGATTATACCTCAGCGTTGTTTTGATGTGCATCTGGAATATTCTTTCATGTTGTTGTTAATAGTTTGCGGTTCTTCTTTGGAGAGCCATTTGTTCATCTCCCTTGACCATCCAAGATTGAATTCTATCTAATGACATTCTTTGCATTTTCAGATGATCTCTGAATGTTTTCCCCTGTTTCATTTCAGGCTTCTTTCTCTCTAAAGGATAAAAAACATTTCATGGCAAAACAATAAATAATATTATCTATTCCAACATATCCCCAATGCCTATAGCTCATATCTCTCCTAGAAAAATTAATTCTATCACTATGATATAATCTAGAGAAAGTAATGATTTTTTTCTTTTGGTTTTAATAATATAAAACTAGCTACATCATTTCTAGAGATATAATGGATAATCATTAATAAAGATGTGTTAACCAAGTACATATGTATGTATAGCTGTCCATGCAGCTACATTGTTACCAATAGATTTCACTTGGGTAACAAATTATAAAACAAGATTTAAAGTACATAAATTTCTTTTTCTCTCCAAAAAGATTTTTTGCGTGTAGCTTTATAGTTCCTTCGGCTACCTTCCACATTAAAATCAGCAAAATCAGTCTTTGGCCAGTCCCATAGAATTAGTTAGTACTTTGGATTGGGGCTTTAATTTCAGTCCCAAGAAAGGTTAAATTAACAATTTGGTTCTAAGGTGGTTTGTATAGACCAATGGTTGCAACAATCTCTGCTCACTTCTGTGTATCAAAGTTGGATCATAAGGTGGATCAAATCAATGTTACTTTATCTGAAAGGTGAAGGAATGAGGCTGAGATGACTGTGGTCATGTCCTGCTAAGGATGTATGTCCCCAGGCCTTATCACTGACTATTTTAAGTAATACTTTCCCAAGAGTAACCAAATCTTGGAGTTAGAAGAAGCCTGAAAGGTCATCCAGCTCAATCTACCCTGGGAAAAAGAAACTCCTTGACAATATCCCCAATAATGAGTCATTCAACTTTTGTTTAAAGATATCCTCTTCCCCTCAATCAAAAAAGAAACTTTGTTTTTCTACAGCAAAGCTAGGAAGCTTTTCCATCCATCAAATCTAGTCTATCAAATTTCCCATCAGTCCTCTGAGTTCTGTCTTCTGGAAGCAAATGAAACAATTTTATCCCTTCTTTTCCTGTAACCCCCTTCAGATACTTGAAGAGAGTTTGTCATATTCTCTTTACATCTTCTTTTCTTCAGATTAAACTTCCTCAGTTCTTGCAATAGATCCTCTCATGGTATGATCTCAAAACTCTGAACCATATGGGTAACTTTCTCTTGACATTCTCCAACTTTTCTAAAATGTGGTGGTTCTCAGAACTGAACAAAATGCCTCAGATGTAGGGAGTCTGTCCACAACAGAAAAGGTCAATACTAAGCCATGGAAACTGAATTATTAGTTCATATTCACTTTTTTAAAAAAAAATTTTAGCTGCTATATCACTCCATTGACTCAACTTGAACTTGTGGTTCACTCAAACCTCCAGACTTTTTTCACATAGACTAGTTTCTAGTCATAATTCTTTCACCATGTGAAGCTGGCTTTTTGAGATTATATAATATATTATTTTGGGCAGCTACATGGCATATGGATAGAGCCCCAAGCCTGGAGTCAGAAAGACTCATCTTTGTGGATTCAAATCTGACCTCAGACACTTACCATCGTGACCGTGAGCAAGTCACTTTAACCTTGGTTGCCTCAGTTTCCTCATCTATAAAATGAGCTGGAGAAGGAAACGAGAAACGATTCCAGTACCTTTGCCAAGGAAACCTAAAATGGAGTCATGAAGAGTTTGACATGACTAAAAAACAATTGAATATACCAGATGAATATAATGAATAGACCAACTCCTATTAAATTTCAGTTCAACATTCAAGTTCTAGTAAATGAATGAATAAAAACCATATACCAAGTGCTTGCTATATGTTAAATTCTGACTGTCATATGAAATATTGGTTATCCATCAGCAAGATTATGTGATGATCAATTGTGATGGACTTGACTTTTTTCAGCAATGAGGTGATTCAAAGCAATTTCAATAGAGTTGTGATAAAAATAGCCATTCACATCCAGAGAGAGAACTATGGAGATCGAATGTAGATCAAACCATAATATTTTCACTTTTGCTGTTGCTGTTTGCTTATTTTCATTTTTCCCTTCTCATGTTTTTTCCCTTTTGATTTGATTTTTCTTGGATAGCATGACAAATATGGAAATATGTTTAGAAGAGATGCACATGTTTAAACTCTTATCAGTTTGCTTAGGGTTTGGGGGAGGGGGAAGAGAGGAAGAGAGAAAATTTTGGAATACAAGGTTTCGCAAAGGTGAATGTTGAAAACAATCTTTGCATGAATTTAGTAAAAATAAAAAAGAAAATATTGGCTATTCCTCCAAATCTTGTCATCTGGAAATCTGTTATGATGTCATCTAGGCTAGGCTTCTCCATTTCTATCAAGCCTAGGCCAAGGGCACCATGCAAGAAAGGGATAAAAGATATCTAAGTCATAAAATCATAGTTAGAGCTGAAAGGGAACTTTAAGACTATCTACTTTAACCACCTGTCCAAAACATAAATTCATTCCTCTAAATTCTCATTCTGTGGTGATATTCAAGTTAAGTGATTCAGGAAAATGGTTTTTAGGCTGTTCTAAATGTAAAAAACAAAATAAAACAGATTACTTGGAATGAGATACCACCCCAAAATAGTGTTTGACTAAATTCACTCTTCCCCCTCCCCCAGACAAATTGTAACCAAATGAGTTTGCATAGATAGCTTTGTCATTTGAGAAACACTTGAACTTTACAAATCATCCACTATATGAAATCCATAGTGAGGAATAGTATGAAAATCATTGAACTCAAAGTCACATTATAGGTTTGAGTCTTAAATCTACCAAAGTCTCTGTGACTTTGGACAAGTCACCATTTGCTCTTGTTCAGTCATTTTTCAGTGGTGCTCTTTGTGACCACATTTAGAGTTTTCTTTGAAAAGATACTGGAGTGGATCATTGTACACGGCAACAAAAAGACTATATGATGATCAATTCTGAAGGACATGGTTCTCTTCAACAATGAGATGTTTCAAACCAGTTCCAATTGTTCAGTGATAAAGAAAGCCATATACACGCAGGGAGAGGTCTGCAGGATCTGAGGGTGGACCACAACATAGCATGTTCATGCTTTCTTTTGATGTTTGCTTGCATTTTGTTTTCCTTCTCAGATTTTTTTTTCTTGTAGATCCTATTTTTCTTGTACAGCAAAATAACAGCATAAATATGTATACACATTAAAACAAAAAGATACTGAAGTGGTTTGCCATTTCCTGCTCCAACTCATTTTGCAGATGAGAAAACTTGAGTCAAAAAGGGTTAAATGACATGGCCAGGGTCACATAGCTAGCAAATGTCTGAGGCCAGATTTGAACTCAGGAAGATGAATCTTTCTGACTGCAGATCTGACATTCTACCAACTGTGCCACCTGCCTGCCTAAGCTTTTGTTACTTCATCTGTAAAATGGGAGGTAATAATTGCTGCCTACTTCACAGGATAGTTGTGAGAAAAATTTTTTGTGAATTGTTAAGTACTATATTCATTCATTCAATAAGCATATATCAAGCGTTTCCTAGACAGTATGTGAGAATCTGGGCACAAGAAGATAATGAAATTATCCTTATACTCAAAGAACTCACAGTCTATGAGGGAACATTTTATGTGCTCATAAGTTAATATGGGAAAAAAGGTACAAAATGTAAAGTAATTTGAGATTTCCTTGGGGGCAGGGAAGAGGCAAGGACACAAATAATTGGGGTGTCAGAAAAGGCCTTGATTCCCAGGAGTTGCTTGATTTGAACTTTAAAGACATTTATGATATTAAGAGGTCTGAGAGGTGAGGATGGCATACATTATAGAGATGGGGGACAGCCTGTACAAAGGAAGGAAAGTGGGAAGTTGAATATCTTGTACAGGTTACAGCAAGTAGAAGAATTTGGCTGGAACTCAGTGTGTATGTGTGTGGGAGGGGAAGTTTGGTTAATCCAAAATTAGAAAAAAAAGCTCTGAGACAGATTGTGAAGGGTTTTGATTGCCCCAAACGAAGGCATTTGTATGTGTTCTAGAGGGAGTAGGGAGCCATTGAAGTTTATTGAAAGGAGGAATGCTAGGTTTGGAACTACATTAAGGTGAGTTGTCATTGGTAAGACTGAAATACAATGTTTGTGTATAGAAAGATCTCTCAGAATAAAAAGGGATTTCAAAAGATCCTATGCTACTCAAAAGGCTTTTGTTAAGATTAAACAGATTTGGCCACAAAAAGGAGATGATCTTCAATACTTTACCACTAACACATTCAGATTTTTGTTGTGAATTGAAAATAACAGCAAAGTTCTACATTTAAAAGAACTTCATTTTAGACCAAAAATACACACTCAAGGAAACCCTGCCACTAAGGAGAGCCGTGGACCTGGCCCATTGCACATTTGCTTTCTGTTGGGTTTTGTTGCTATTCATTATGTGTGAGAAGAAAGGAAGGCTTGTGTCTTAACACAATGGGTATACAAAGAACATATTTCTTTCCTTCTCTCTAAATATGTATCCTTGCTGTATTCATCAGCACTACAATTTCCTCTGGCACTTGAGACAGACATATGTTATTTTCAGCAGGCAAGTAAGTGATTCAATGTATCACTACACACATGGCCAGAGCGTTGCAAATAGAAATAACTGTGAGCGTCTGGATTTTAACCACTGCACTGCTTTTTTCCCCCTTTTTAATGCTATGTAACTCATAGTCAAACTGAATGTCATCACAGCTTTTCAGATTGGAAAAATCCTCAAGCAAACTGATTCTCAGGCTCTCTTTTCCCACCCCCAAACCCTCCCTTTCCAAATCTTAAACTCTTAAATGTTTGCCCTGAATATCAAAGGCTCTGAAAGGGACCAAATGAGCAATGTCACAAATAATCCTCTTTATTTTTTTTCTTGAAGATAAAAATAATAAATAAATAGACTAATTGAGGCTTGCAAAAGCAGATTTCCCTAACAATACTTAGTAGAGTAGAATAAAAAACCCATTACAAGTGTTGGCTTTGTAGATACTATGATAGTAAATAAGAGATTAGTTGTAAATTCAGATGTGCTGAACAGGTTGGCATCATTTCAGGTAGCAGTGGATTTAGGCTCCATGCCAAGCTGTGGGAAGAGCAGACCTCTTAATACCTGCCCTGTTCTTGTCATTGTCGGCTAAAATATTCACCAGTGGCTCTGCCAGACAATGGTGGGTAGAAGATAGGAGCAATGATGTTTGGCTTTTGTAGACCACTTAGCCTCTGGATGCTCTGACAGACTGGGCACTAATTGTGTCACATCTGGTTACAAGACTTCCCCCCACAGCAATCAAATAAAAGAAGGTGCCACTGAGATCTTCTTTTCCTTCCTTCCTTCCTTCCTTCCTTCCTTCCTTCCTTCCTTCCTTCCTTCC
>JAJPUD010001662.1:108306-122117 GCA_023553655.1 Myrmecobius fasciatus | reverse complement strand
CTTTCTTTCTTTCTTTCTTTCTTTCTTTCTTTCTTTCTTTCTTTCTTCTCTGTTTCTTTCTGTTTCCATATCTGTCTATGGACACTAACTCACTCATATACATGTGCATACATGCGTGCATACATATACACATAACTGTGCATATATGTATATACACACATAGATATGCATGTGTGTAAAATATATGTTTACATGTGCATGCATATGCAATGTAAACATTGTATGCATACATGTGTACTCATTTATGAATGTGTGTGTGTTCATATTCACGTGTGTGTGCACATGTGCACATACACTGGGTGCACATGACACATGTACATGTGTGTGTTCACATATATATTCTATTAGATACACATATGTCATATAGGAAGACATGGATAATCAGTTTTCTGGCATAGTCAATAAAAGATCAGTACTACTGAAGTCTGGAATATGTGGGTTCAAGTCTTGTTTCTGACATAAACTTAACACTTCACCTCTCAGTTCACCAGGCAAGTTCCCCAGACTATGATTTACTCATGACTTCTGATATACTTTACTAGAGGGAGTTTCCATAGGAGGAGTTCCCTAGACCAAATAAACAGGCTGGTCCTGTAGAAAGAATGCTGGGTTGGAAGTCAGATAACTGAGTTCCAAAACCTGATGCTACTATTCATGATGTGTGTAACTTTAGTCATCACTTAGTTTTTAATTCTTAATTCCTGTAGGCTTCCGTTTCTTCATCTGCAAAAAAAGATTGGACTAGATGGCCCTGCAGTTTCTTCTGGTTCTAAATCTGTGACCCCAAGAATCATACAAGACAAATAGATGTTCATGCATTAGGAAAGTCATTATTAAGGAATTGAAATGAGATCATGGACACATGGAATTATACCATAAGCAGGTTAACTGATATCTGGCTCCTTCTTTTGTGTTTGGTCCCCTAAACACAGAGGCAACTTGGCAGTACAGTGGATAGAGGGCTGTACTTATAGTCAGAAAGACTTGACTGCAAATGCAGTCTCAGGTACTTACAAGCTGTGGGATTATGGTCAAGACACTTAACTTCATCTGCCTTGATTTCTTCATCTGTAACTTGACATTCCAGGGTTGTTGTCAAGATCAAATAAAGATTTTTAAAGCATTATATTATATATTATATGTATTATAAGCATTAAAATATTATTTAAATGTTATCTATTATTATTATTACTTGTTTAAATAAACATCACATTTCCCAATTAAGATTAAAATATTCCCCTCATCTCCAGTCCAACTATGTTAACTTGGACCCACAAGACATAACCTCTCCCAGAAAAATCCAAAGAATATAAGTATAACCATTACATATCTTGCATTTTACCTTCATGGAACTGGCCTTTATCTGCTTGACTGATTATCAGATGTTACTAAGGCCCTTTTAATTTTTTCCAACCCCTGGGCTTGATAGCTATCTGTCTTTTGGAGAAGAAACATTCAATTGATACCTCCATAAAGTTAATAGATAATTTTGCCCAGTAAGCTTAAAATGCCTCTCAAAACCCCACACATATACACCAATACCAACACCAAAAAAAAAAAAAAATTGAGGTTGTAACCAGACACTTTGTTTTACAAATGAACTAATTTTTTGTAGGCACCTTCAAGCTGGGAAACATCCCAGAGGTCGAATAACCTTTAACATGAAGTGTAATTAAACCATGTCATGTGACCCGTGAAGCACTGGCAAAGAAAGACAATAAATCCCAAAGTTTCAAGTCATTTTCTGTCTATAACTCTTTCCCTCCTTTCTCTCTCTCTCTCTCTCTCTCTCTCTCTCTCTCTCTCTCTCTGTCTGTCTTCTCTTCCCCTCTCTCTCTGTTTCTCTCTCACACATATAAATAAGCCATCTCTTGCTCATCCCAACTTTCTCCATTGCAGTATCAATATATCACTGGTCTTTATAAGAAATTAAATGGGAATTTGGGGGCAGTTTTAAGGAAGTCACAGACAATACACAAAGGCCAGCAGATGACGCAGAGCCTATGACCATATATTCCACCCAAATTTTACAACAAGCTACTGTAAACACCCCATAAAACATAAAGGAAAAAAACCCTCAAACTTCTTCTCTAGTACAAAAGAAGATCCAAAAAATTTTACATGGACTTTTCCAATCATGGGGAAAATGAGGGAGAAGGCACTATTTCCCTAACTCCAAGATGTGAAAGAGATAACTGTAGATATACACACACACACACACACACACACACACACACACACACACACACATATATATATATATATGTAAGTATATATTCATACACATTACATATAACTATATTTACACATGTATACATGTTGCATGGGTGGAAAGAATTATTTCTCCCAGTCTAGGATTGGGAGCCTATGAACATGAAATACTAAAGCTTCTGCCATATGTTCTGAGGCTGGCATTTGGAGTCATGATCTACTTCCTTGTGGAAAACGGAATGGGGAAAGATCAATCTAGGTGGAATCATCAGACAGATGCTTCTTTTTACTCGATTGGTTTTCATGGACACCTTTAGACACTCAGAAAAATCAGGCAACATTCTCTTTCTTTGGCATCTTACCAGTTTTTTAAACATGAAAATAAGAATGGTTTTCTCTTTATCAATAATAACAGACATGTCTTCCCAAGGGCCTTCCTTAGGAGTCTTCACTATGTTTATAGAAGTATAATCATGAGAAAAGGTGCCAGGGCATACCTCTTAAAGCTAATCTTACGTCTAACTTTGCATGACCTTACCTGTTTGTATTTCCCTGTCAATATTTGGAAAGGTCTTTTAATTTGTCATACAAGCTAATTTCATAAGGAAAGTCTTTAGAAAACTTTGTTTCTGACCTGTAAAAAAAAAAGATGGTCTTTTATTTTTCACTTGTCCTGGCACTTTTTTTTCAGAAAAGAGAATTTAAGGGGGTATATGGATCTGGTAATGGCTGTATATATGCCATGTGAGAGTATTATAAACTCATGCAGGATTTTTAATCAATCTTTTGTTGGTGGGGACTCATCAAAGGAGGGGCTAATGGAGAAAACAGATGGAGTGTCTAAAAGAATGGACACTGGTGCAGAACCTACAAGAGGTTTTAAAAAATTAGCAAGACAGAATGATATCTGAATAAATATCACAAAATGGATCCAGACAATATGGAGAGGGAACAAGAACTCATCAGCTCAGGAATCTGTGACAATTTAAAAAGGGCCTTCATTATAAAGAGTAATTTAGCACAAATGTCAATACTAGATAACTCAGCAACTCTGTACTCTGTGGCTTAATTTTGTTTCATTGGCAACTCTGCACTTAATTTTGCTTTGTTCGTCTTAATTGGTAGTGAACTTCTACTGAAGAATTCAACCTGATGAAGTGTGAAGTAAACAGAACTAAATTATGGTAAAGGAAAGAAATATTGAAAGACTTGAGAGCTCTGATCAATGTAATGACCAATCACATCTTTATTAGACTGATGAATACTGTCTCATGCCTATTGGCAGAGAGAAAGATGATGGATCATAGCTGCAGGAGGAAGTATACCTTTTTAGACATGGTCATTATGTTTATTTTTTTGCTTAACTATAACTGCAACTATAACTATAGTTAAGAAAGTGTTTTAACGTATCCCCAGAGATTTAGCACAGTGCCTGGCACATAGGTACTTAATAAATAGAAAATTCCCCAAAAATCATAATGTAGCTTTAAAGTTCTTTAGACTATTGAAGCTTAAGATTGCTCTAAGACTTTTGGAATATCTTATACTCATTCATTAATTAATTAGGAAATAACTTTGATATTTTTAAAGGCATCAATAAATTCTGTCCTTCTCTTCCCTGAAGAAATCTACTCTTTTATTTCTGGTGCAGTAAGGAGGACCAAGGGAGAGCCACATTGAGGATAGTCAAAGACTGGTACCATTCGTAGAAAAAGTTGCAAGAGACAGCTCCACCCCAGTGGTTTGAAAGTTCTAACTATACAGGGCTTCAAGATCTGGTGATCTTTCTCCTCTTGAGTTTTTTTAGGTTCCCTGTTTCTCCTTTCCTCTCCCCACTCCCACAAACCTGGAAGCTAAAAACTAAGCAGTATCTTTTTCTTTGTTAGGTAACCCAGCGGCATTACTTGACCTCTCTATGACAGGTTTTGGCCAGAGACCAGAAATAACTTACGTGAGACCATGTGCTATGATCCTACTAAACAAATATGTGCACATAGTAGAGAATGGTTTTAGATGTACACTCATTTGCATGGATATTACAAGGTATCTTCATGACTACAACATCCTACCATATGCTACCACTTTCCAGAGGATACAAGTGCAAATGAGTACCTGTGTTCAATTTTGTTCATTAAAGGTAGGGGCAATCCTTCATAGAAAAGGAAGTAGGTGTCCAGTTAGACATTCTTTATTAGAACTAAAACTCTAAAGTGGTTCACGAGAATATATTTTAAAATCTTTCCATGACTTGATTTTTTTGTCCTTAAAAAGATCACTGCATTAACTAGCTTATGAGCTTGGGCAACTGATTTCTCTCTAGTTTAGCTTTTTCATCATGAAATGGAGGGATTGGGTTCCAGGATCTCTGAGATCTCTTCTAGTTTTAAAATTTTGAGTCTTAGTCTGAATCTGAATTTTAAGTCATTTTAGCCTTATGTAAGATTCCAGCTTCCCATTCCACCACATCTCCTCCTGGCTCCTTTCAAAGCTTATTTGAACAAATCCCAGTGTCTAGAATGATTTACACGGGAAGGGAGTGAATGCTGCTTGGCCTGCAATCCTGGCCCCTCGAGGAAAGGGTTAGACAACTTTTGAGCTTGTGGCCCCATCATCTGTGTGGTTCTCTCATCTGTCCACTGATCACCCTGGGGAGAGGTGAGCCAGTCTCCAAGTTCACCCAGGGTAGTTGATTGTTAATGATCCTCCAGCACTTCCCCCACCCTGTCCCAGAAGACATTTCCAGAGTTGTTTTATGAGTGAGGCTGGGGAAATCTATTAATGAGAGAAGTAATTGTTACCTTTGGGCACCAAACACTGATTTACAACAGCTAATGCCGCAGATTCCAAAGGCATAAATTTCTGCATTACCACCATTTTGTCTAGAGCAAAACAAAACAAAGGGTGATTACTTATCCAAGGCTACAGATGTTTGGCTGTACAACACATTTTTCCATGAAATGGGAGGCGGGGGGAGTGATGAGAGAAGATTGTTGAATTTAATGGACATTTTGATGTCACCAGCACTTTTTAAGCAAGATATATACATATATACAGTATGCATGTCTTGAGAGTATAGTGTGTAGTAGACTAATAAAAGAAATATTGAGCCAAATTCTCCAAGGCCCTAAGCATCTATATTCTAATATATTAGGATATTAGAAAGAAGGCAATTACTTGTTCAGTTTACTAAAGTATCTTAATCCAAGTCACAAATACTAATCTAAACCCTAGGAGTTCAAAAGCCTTATTGTGTAATGATGTGTCCTTGAGCAAGTGAGTTTCTCTCTGGTCTCCTGAGTTTTCACATCTGTAAAATGGGATTGAGCTGGATGATTTCTAATGCCTCTTCTACCTCAAAGCCTTTAAGATCCATGACTTCAGCTGGCCAGGTTATGCTCAAGGAGTGCAGTGATTCCCAAAAGCAACTGACTCATTTTATTTTCTTCCAGGGGAACAGAAGATGAAAAGGAGGGGAAGAATGTGTAATTGTTGATGGTGATGGTGATGGTGGTTTGGGAGGATACTCATGCCAACAAATGTTCACCAGCAAGGTTTCTAATATGATCAGTTATACATTGAAAGCCTTTTAACTTCTCTTGGTTTTACTTTAAAAAAGAGAATTTAGGAAGTTGGTGGCTCAGATGGGAATTCAGGTTTCAGTATCTGTCCATTTAGAGATTTCAGAACCTCTGAAAAAGGATGGTAAAGGCACAATATTGGATTCCCAGAAGAAAAGAGAAAAAAATAACAATGACCGTTCTGAAGATCCAGACCCCAGGTCCCCAAAAAGTGAGGTCTTTCTTTTGACTTTTAGAGGAAATGTATTTGCTTATCTACCATTGCTCATAGTTAGCCGTTAATGGAAAAAATATAAGTGACTTGAAGTTTACAGAAATGCTCTAAGGAAATCTTTTGGCTGAATAACTATCCTCTGCCCCAACCTTTCCCTTCTTAATTTCTAATGTCCATTTCTCCATCATAAAACTAAAGCAATGAGATATTAGAATATTGACTCATTATTTAAGTTCATCTTTTCCATTAACATTACAATTCAGACTTGACTGATATTTCTTTTTTACAATAATTTTTTAAATTAATGACTTCTGTGTTTATGTCACAGTCATTTTTAGAGATGCCTACTATCACCACCAAATAAGCCCTCTGTCATAATAAAAAGCACTTAAACAAAATCAATGACACAATAATAGAGTCTGAGGGGATATGGACTATTTTGCCTTCACACTTTCCTACCTCTCAGCTACAAAGAGGAGAACATCTGTTTTCTGGGGCAAAGACTGATTGTTACAGTTAGCCAGCATTCAGTTACTATTCAGTGTTCTTTTCTTTGGCATTATTATAGTCATGTGTATACAGTTTTCTTCATTCTGCTTAGGTCACCGCATCAGTTCATCAAAGTCTTCCCATGTTCCTCTGGATTTCTTTAACCTGTCTGTGAAGATTTCATTATTACATATATAGGTGAAATAAGATTTCATTGCCCTGTTTTAGTCTGAGATCTAACCACAAATAGAAAAGAGAACTTAAGATCCCTATCCACCACATATCTATTTTGTATATTCACACATAGCATTAAAATAGAAATACTCATCATATCATTCACTGACTCTATAGAAACCACACCAAGCAAAGCAATATGGTGTGGTCCTGGACAAGATTTTAAATGGGCAAACTAGATGGTATTTTTGTAGGGCATGATGGAGTTGGTTACAGATGTTCAAATCTCAAAGTTGAAAGAGACTTCACTGGCCATCTCATTTCATGCCCAAGCAGAAATTTCTTATACGAAATCCTTGACCAGAGACCATTCAACCTCAGCTTGAAGATATTGTTACAAAAATACTTTGGTTGGACATTGTTATAACTGTTCAGGAATCTAGTTTCCAGAGCATTTTGACATGCACTAGATTATTTGATATTCATGACAAACCTACGAAGTAGTCCTACAAGGTATTTTATCTCCACTTAGAAGATGAGAAAATTGAGGCACAGGATGTTTAAGTAACTTTGGTAAGTGGCAGAGTTGGAACTCAAACCCAGGCCTTTTGATTCAACCTATGTTCTCATGTATGTTCACAATACATTGAGAATAATTACATTTTGGGGGATATCCTCACACAATGGCAGAAAGGCTCTAAGAATAATAAGTACCACTTTTATGGTGCTTTAAGATCTGCAAACCTTTATGTAATATATATGTTTATGTAGATGTATATGTATATACACATATTTACACATATTCATTTATGCATATATTATGAAAAAATATGTGTATTATATATATATATATATCTGTATTTGCATACATTTGCATGCATATAGTGCATTTGGTCCTATCTCCATAAGGCAAGTGCTACCCATTCTACAAATGAAGAAACTAAATTAAAGAGCAGTTAAGTGACTTGTCCAGGATCACATCATTATTAGCTGAAGCTAAATTCAAGCCTAGCATTTCATTCACTAAACATACTGAACTGGGAATCATTCCGATTAGAACTTTTCTTCCAACCAAACTGGTGAAATCAGTCTCTACAAGTAGTACAGGCCTCTGGTGGACTGCACTTGCAGGTCCCTGATAATTGTAATTCAGCGTAGACAGGTCAGGTTGACCTTGAATTACAATCCCTGTGGCTCTTGAAGCATTCCTGGCTCAATGCATGGAGACACAGCATCAGTGTTGGGGGGAGGGAACAGAAGGAATTGGCTAGTTTATTCAGATATGGGCAGAGCTTTCTGAACAATATATCTGAACTGAGCCAGCAAAGTGTCTCAGGGAAATTCCCAAAGCAGCTTGGGGGAGCTTCAAACCCTCTCAGTCCAGTTTACAACAAACCTAGTAGAGTAAAAGACCTAGCAGGAAGGAGAAAAGTTAATTTAGGATTAAACACACAGAGAATTCTTACACACTTTCTTTGTGTAGACATGGTCTCTGTAAAAGGAATTTCTAAAGCATGGGGTTTTCTCTCTGGTGAGGCAAAGGAGTGCCAGACTACAAGTCAGATTCCTGACACATACTGGTCACGTCACTAAAAGTGGCAAAACAGTTGGTGATTTTCATTGGTCCAAGGAATTTTCCACACCAGGAACTGCTTGTACTGATGAAATCACAAATTCAAAAAAATACATATAGACCTACATTTAAATATTCATTTAAGAATAAAAATTATAGACTCCTAGAACCATTAGAGCTGGAAAAGACTTAAATGTGGTTTTCGTGGAAAGTATGCTGGTCTCAGAGTCAGAAATGCTCTGAGCTCCACCTCCAACCACAACTAGCTGTGGACAAATTGTGGAGGTTCTCAGAGCCTAGCTCAGTCCCTGTAAAGCAGAAATAATGCTTCTTTTGCTGCCTTACTTATAAGGTTAGTGCAAGAAAAGAGCTTCCCAAATATCTTGGAGTGCTATTATTCTAATTTCTTCATTTTTACAGAAAAGGAAACTAAGGTAAAATCCTAAAATATTCCAATTAGTGGGAGAGCTGGGCTAGCTCAAAAGTCAACAGCTTGGAGGGTGCTGTCCTTCTCGTTCTTACAAACTGCAATTTACCAGAGTTTTAAATACTGGATATAAAGGATGATCTTAGAGTCATTCTTCCAAATACTTAAGTTATGTTTTTTCTCTCTTTTTTTTAATCCATTTATTTTTTCCCTCAGAGAAGTAGGGAAGGAAAGAAGGAAGCACCTGGCCTGAACATAGCCTTTTGTCCCAGAGGAGAAATATTTAAGGGCCTCTGCACTGGACTGTGGGAAGAGAAAACCCCTCATATGAGAATGTCCTGTCCTTCCTCCCACAGTCCAGGCAGGGGCCCTTAAAGGGGGAAGGGAAGTTTTTGTGTATGAGGTGTAGGGGGGAGGGGACAAAGGGAGGGGTGGGAAGCAAACATTTTTAAAGCAAATAAGTGACTTGCCCAGTGATTTCTACATTGACTCCCTTTATTTTTATTTAGAAACATCCTCCTTACCAATTAAGTGTGATTTCTTAGTTCTTTGTGGGGGATGGGCTCTCCTCACTGGACATCTAAATATAATATTTCACATTATCATTAAATCAACCTCTGAGAGAGAAAGATAGTATATATGAGAAATGGGGAAAGATTTGCAAGAACTGATGCAGTTCTTGCATTAAAATGAGAAAATCCAAGATAACAATTTCTATGAGTAAAATAAAGTAAATATCAGGTATATGTTCCCCATGTGAGATGTCTATCTATATAAGCTGTCTAAATACATAGATGGGCAGCTTAAGGGGAGGCATGGGTGGGTATCTCTAGAGGCTTACCCACCCATTTCCTATGGGAGACTATGATTCTTCCCCTGTGGGAAAAAGTCGTGAAGCTGACAACTCTGTTTTCCTCTGCAAGAGAGAAATATATAAAACTGGAATTATATCTCTCTGCTCCCCTAAATATTGCTGGTCCGGGGGCATAATTTTTAGGTTGAAAGAAGCTCCTGGCTAGGCAAAGAACTGGAAATTGAGTGGATGCTCATCAATTGAGGAATGGCTGAATAAGTTATGGTACATGAATGCAATGGAATATTATTGCTCTTTAAGAAATGATGGACAGGCTGATTTCAGAAAAGTCTGGAAGGACTTGATGCTAAGTGAAGTGAACAAAACCAAAAGAAAATTATCCACAGTAACAACAAGATTATGTGATGATCATCTCTGATAGATTTGGCTCCTTTCAACAATGAGGTGATTCAGGACAATGTCAATAGATGGAAGGTGCCATCCACAACTAGAGAGAGAACTATGGAGGCTGTATATAAATTAAATTATAGTATTTTCACCTTTTGTGATTATTATTGTTTGCTCTTTTTTCTCATTTTTTCCTTTTTGATCTGATTTTTTCTTGTGCAACATGATGAATATGGAAATATGTTTAGAATAAATACACATTTTTGACCTACTTTGGATTGCTTGTGTTTTGAGAAGGGGAAAGGAAAGGAAAAAGGGAGAAAAATTTGGAACACAAGGTTTTGCAAAGATGAATGTTGAAAACTATCTTTACATGTATTAGAGAAAAAAATAAAAACTACTAAAATTAAAAAAAAACATTTAAAAATTTTTTAAAAAGGAAGAAAAAGACTGCTAGCTTCTCTGGTCCCGTAAAGGAGGAGGATACCACAGACTTGCCTTCAAGATCCTGACTACTTCTTACCAGGAAATGTTAGTTACCTAGAAGACAAATAGTGAATAATGAGTAAACTCATTTATACAAACAGATATCAAATAGAAATTGGAGAAACTATACAGATTAGACTATGTCACATAAATGTATAACAGTAGGAGTGTGATAAGGATTTACTCAATTTCCTGATTGATGGTAACATTTCATGCCACATGACAACCAGTGTCCTCTATCCCCTAGAAATCCTATACACAAATCCAGACACATGAGAAGGAAAAATAGAAAAATTAAATGTGTATTCAGGTTCCCATTAATTCTCATCCAGGGGATGCCCTTGAAAGCTTTAATAGATCTTCATGGTAAACAAACTCCCCTCAAAAAATATGAAATTCCAGAGGTTTTAAAAAAATGAAGGGATTATTTAAAAGTAAGATCTATCCTAAAAATGAGCCCCCAAAAATGTATTGTTTAGTTCTCTTCTAAGAAGGACTAAGGATTTTAGTTGAAATTTGTACATTATTTAAATTCTCCCCAAAACCTTTAAGGTAGCCATGACACAGCCATATCTTCCTCCAACATCAGTGGCCCATATACATAAGCAACAACCACAGAGCTTCAAAGCCCAACCCATTTCCATAATTAAAGTTTCCCAGAAAACACGAGGGTCCTTCCCCAGTAAACAATTTACTTCCTGGCTACCACATTATCTCCTTCCTAGGAGATTCTCCATCTATTATTCTGTAAAGACAGAGCCTTTCCTTTTTCCTTTGAATATTTTTGGCACTAACCTGCCTCATTAATGCCAGGAAGAATCAGCCAATATTATAAGAAAAACACACATGACACTCAAGGGAACAGCATTAAGAGCTATATTGTTAATTTGATGGAGTGTTAATAAGGCTCCTTAATGTCACTGCTTTTTGCATAGCAGTTGTCTTAAATACTCAGCATATGTTGGACCAACAAAATTGAAGATTCATATTAAAGACAAGAAATAGAAATCCCGATACCTTTGGACATTCTCTTCCCCTCATGTCATCCCACTCTCCCAGCCCATCCCCCAACCTGCTCCATGACTCCATTTCTCCATCCCTTGGTTTTTTTATCTGACAATGAATCTGCAGATAGTCTGATAAACCCTTGTGAAGGTAGCAATCCCAGATCAATCAAAAGATGCACCTGAACTCAAATGACCCTCAGATGAAGTCAATAGGGCTGCAAGGTCTGGAAAGAAGTCAAACTGATGGTGTCCTGGACAATGGAGGCTAATCTGAAAATGGATAGGGCTATTTAAGAGACAATAGAGGAAGGGAGATTTGAAAAACCTGCAAACTTCCCTGTCACAGTGTACCTGTCTTGGTTACCTTGACATTAGTAGTCCCCATGGATGAAACCATTATTTTTGACCTCAGACTCCTGAGGGCCTTGAAGGTTATAAGTTCTGCTCTTTTAATTACCCATCTACCTGACAAAAGCACCTTAATTAGTAGGACTTTAAAAAAGGAAAATGTGGAATATAAAGACACGGGCATAGTGTGAACACAAGTGATTATGGTTTAACACCTTGCCCAGATAGTCTCTGTCTTCCTGCTGTCACCAATGTAATTAAGCCTAGAGTCAGTGTAGTCCCAATTTTGTCAATACCTGGGGGAAGTGGAAACTTATATGGCATAAGACAGGGACGTGGGTTTTGTATTTTATTTTGTTTTTGTTTTTTTTATGCTGCATTTAATTGCCTGGGTTGGGGTTTTTTTTTTAGGGGGAGAGGATTTCAGAATGGAGTTTTTCTCATCTACTTCCCTCCTGAATCTCTCATCCTGGAAATATTCAAGGGCCTAAGGTACCTTTAAGGTCTCCCTTTAGGAACTGAAGTGATACATTGCAGAAAGAGCAGTGGATTACATGTCAAAGATCCATTAGCTCTATGACTTTGAATAAGCCATTTTCCATCTTTGGTCCTCAGTTTCCTCATATGTAAAAGGGAGATAGCAATATATATCCCACAAAACATCTATAAGGTGAGCAAGTAATAGAAGAAAATACATTGAAAAGTATAAAATACCCATGAAAATCCAAGATGGGACAGGAGTGTGAACATTACTTTGATTTTGATCAACAAATAAAACTTATTTTCAACATACAAAAAGGAAAATCCACATGTCCTAGCAGAAAAAAATGCAAAGGCTGAAGATTTCATTGACCTGGAGAAAAAATAGTTTCCCAATAATTTAAATTTTGACTCACATGCTTTTATAGATGACTATAATCAGGCAATTGAATGCAGAAATGGATGTTAGTAATACTTTGACTATAAATTGCTGGAAGGCAGGCACTGTCTTTTGCCCTTTTAAAAATCCCCAAAGCTTAGCACAATGCTTGATGCACAGCAGGCATTTAATATTTATTGAATTGAATTGAATAACTTGATTGAACTTAAGGGACTCTTTTAACTTAAATAATTCTTTTTAACAAAACAGAAATTACAAAGTATATGATTGCATCAACTATCAGTTGCTTAATTGTTTGAGGAATTATGCTTTGTGGCATATTTGTGTTTATGTTTGCCTACTTTGCTAACAAATTTATCAGGATGATGTATATATGAATTCATGCAAAGTAAACAGGACTGGGAAAACAATAAAAACAATTTTTACAACAATGGAAATGGAAAGAACAAAAACAAAAATAGAAAACTGAACATGGTGTAATTATAATGACTAAACTTGATCTTGAAGATGAAAAATGTACCTTCCTCACTTCTTTGCAGGGATGGGATACTATAGCTACAGAATAACACATATACTGACAGACTGAATATTGGATAGTTATGCTGAAATTTTTTTTTTCTTTTTTTCCCCTTGCTTCAGAGGATGATTCTTTGAGTAGAGGAAGAAAATAAAGGGGTGGACAAAGAGAAGAGAGAAAAAGAGACAGACAGACAAAGACAGAGACAGAGAGAGAGAGACAGATAAAAATGAAGACAGGGTAAAAAAAATAAAGTTAAACATAATAAATTATAAGTTTTAAAAACTTCAAGTAAAGTTTCCTTTACACCTTCCTCTCCTTTATCCCCAACACCAGTCCATACATCCATTGTCCAATCACTCACCAGGTGTGTTAATTCTTTCTCTAGGATGCCCTTCACATCCTTTTTATTCTCACCTTGATCATCTGTTTCAAGTCCTCCTATCTTCTTTGCCTAAACTATGAGTGATAATTCTTTTTTTTTTAATTTTTATTTTATTTGCATAACATATGTGTGGGTAATTCTTCAACAATAACCCTTACATAGCTTTCCGTTACAAATTTTTCCCCCCAACTCCCCACCCCTCCCCTAGATGGCAGGATATCCACTACATGTTAATTATGTTAAAATATTGGCAAATCGAATATATGTATACATATTTCCAAACTTATCATTGGTGTGCAAGAAAAATCTTATCTACACAAA
>JAJPUD010001662.1:55721-103306 GCA_023553655.1 Myrmecobius fasciatus | reverse complement strand
GTGTATAATGATCTCCTGGTTCTGCTCATTTCACTCAGCATCAGTTCATGTAAGTCTCTCCAGGCCTCTCTGAAATCATCTTGCTGGTCATTTCTTACAGAACAATAATATTCCATAACATTCATATACCATAATTTATTCAGCCATTCTCCAATTGAAGGGCATCTATTCAATTTCCAGTTTCTAGCCACTACAAAAAGGGCTGCCACAAACATTCTTGCACATGTGGGGCCTTTTCCTTCCTTTATGATTTCTTTGGGATATAAGCCCAATAGAAATGCTGCTGGGTCAAAGGGTATGCACAGTTTGATAACTTTTTGAGCATAGCTCCAAATTGTTCTCCAGAATGGCTGTATCCGTTCACAGCTCCACCAACAATGCATCAGTGTCCCAGCCCTCCCACAACCCCTCCAACATTCATCATTAACTTTTCCTGTCATTTTAGCCAATCTGACAGGTGTGAAGTGGTATCTCAGGGTTGTCTTGATTTGCATTTCTATGAGTGATAATTCTAAGCTGACTTCCCTACAATCAGACTCTACTCTCCAAAGAATCCAGCACATGGTACCAGAGCCATTTTTCCCTTCTGACCAGTCACTTCACTTCTCAGAAACTTTCGGTGACCCTTTATTGCTTATAGAATAAAATCTAATCTTTTCGGCTTGACATTCAAGGTCCTTCACAATTTGGCCCCAGTTTACCATTCTAACCTCATCTCCTCAGGGGTTCCCCCCAGAATCCTCCTGCCTAGTCAGACTAGTCTAATCTCTGATCTCAGACCACAACTGGTGTTTCCCTTTGCTTATGCTACTATTATGCTACTTATTCCTTCTGCAGGAAAAGCTCTCTCACTTCTCTGCTTACCCAAATCCTATTCAATCTTTGAGCAAATCTCAAGCCTTTCATTATTTGTGATATTTTCACTCATACTTATTGAATCTTCCCTCATCTGAAGTCATAGAAAAAAATTTCATTGTAATCAGTACAGTCTTGTAACTGTATTTGCCTTCTTAATTGTTGTAAAATTCTAATCTCCAATCAACAAGTTTTTCATGTATTTTTACTTTATGCCTCCAATTAAACATAAACATCCTTGAGTACAAAGACTATGTCTCATATGCCTTGTATCCTTCCTTCATCTCCCATTTTGCCTACTAATACTTAATAGACAGTAATTGAATATTTGTTGGTATATCATATTGGACCCAGATGAAAGCTTGGTAAATCACAGTCCAACCCCTATCTCTCTTGATGTTTCCTCTATGGCACTTTCTGACTAAATTATTGAAACAATGTGGGTTCCGATAAATTCTAAAATTCCTTCGCTTCCCCATTCCATGAGTTTATCTTTCTCACTATTCACATTTGTTTTCTGGTCTCTCAGATTTGCTATAAACAGTGTCCCATCTTTTCTAAAAGTGACTAGTGGTCTAATCACTCCATCGAACTGTAGAGGCAATGTGGTACAGTGGAGAGAGAAAGCTGTTCTAGGTTCCAAGAGTCTTATATTCTAACATTGTCATCAGCCAGCCTTGCCATATCTAGACCTTGTCTCTTTATCTGTAAAATAGACAGAATAAAAACTATCTCATAAGGAACTGGAAGGGTCAACTTGCAGCAGATAATGTTTGGGAAAACATTCTGGGAAGCACAAAATAGGGCCAGAAATTAAGGTCAGATAACATTAATGGTTCATTTTCTCATTTCAGATCCTTTCATTGACTTTGTCCTATGCCTGCATTCTCTCCTTCCTTTCTACCTTTTTAGCTTCTCTGACTTTCTTCAAATCTCCATTCAAATCCCACTTTATGCCTTATCTGGCTTCTCTTAATATTAATGCCTTCCCTCTGTAAGTTTCCCCCCAGTATACATCTTATTTGTACATAGTTGTTTCCATATTGTCTCCACCATAAGAATATTAGTTGCTGGACAGCAGGAACTGTTTGATTTCCTTTTGTTGTGTCTCCTGTGCTGACTTAGAACAGTGCCTGGCATACTGTAGGAATTTTATAACTACTTTTTGACTGGATTATTAATTACAGAGCTGTTTGCACTTTAAATGTAAGTGCAATTATAACCTCCTTGAGGGCAGGGATTGTTTTTTCTTTATAACACCCTCCCCTATTCTCTTCCTCCTCCCTGGCAATTTTGTACAATGAAGAACTTAATAAATGTTTGTTGACTTTAATTTTAAGTCTATTTTTATATAACAATCCAATGATAATATTGTTTTCTATATACACATAGAAAAACTTGCCTGGCCAACTGAAGACATGCTGGTGAAAGGAGGTCTGCTTTGGCAGGGTAGTAGGCCATGTGCATGAAGAACTTGGAAATTTATTTGGCCTTTAAAGCACCTCAGTCTATATGCCAGGGCTCAAATCAATTTGCTAAGATAGACTGGCATGGACCTCCCTGTGAAGGGGCTGACAGATCCCAAAGAGTCTGGGGAAAATCTGACAGACAGTGCTTTGATGTAGCTGGAATTGATTCCCTTTTGGATGGAAAAGCCGAGACCCCAAAGCACTGTTTTTCATTTCCCTGACTGTACTCTTAATTCCAGTTTGGTTTTTGCTTGTTGGGAGTTTTCTTTTCTCCTTTCATCCCTCATGCCTACCCCCTTCTTTGGAAGAAATGAGCTCTTAAGTCATTGTTGGGTCCCTTTCCAAATTTCCCATTTGGGACCTCCCTGGCTTATTTGGGAATAGATGTTGGGGGGGGAAGCTTTTGCTTCTTTTGGTTCTCTCTTTTTTGAGCTATCCTGTTAAATGGGATTGATTACTGGGGCAAGGAAGAGAGGGGAATAATAGTGAAGTGGGAAAGTCATTGGAAACCCCCTTGTTGAATGTCTTAATTTTGTAATGACTTGAATTTAACCAAGTATCTTGGGCTTCCCTTCCCCACCACCACCAAATCACTTTCAAATTTGATCCTTATAACAGCCTTTTGAGGTAAAGGGGGCAGGTATTTTTAGCCTCATTGTCACAGATGGCTAAATGGCTTTTCCAAGGTCACAGTGAATTAGCCCAAGAACTAGGATTAAAACCTAGGCTTCCTAACTCCCAGTTCAATGATTCTTCCATCAACACCATGACTTGGCTGAGTAAGAGAAAAAAAGTTTGTTCCCAGAAGATTCACCCACCAAAAGAAGACAAATTAAAAGGCTTATATTATTATAACATATTAATTGCAGCCTGCCAGAGGCTTGGAGTCAGAAAAGTCAGAATTTTAATCTTGCTTGGCATTAACAAGCTGTGTGATTCTGAGCAAATTGCTTTATGTCTCTGGGCCCCTGGGCAACTCTCTAAGACTCGGGTTCCAAGTCAGAAATGAACTGCCACCTGCAATGGTGGATGGAGTTCCATAGAAGAGGCTCCTCACACTCCCCAAATCCCAGGCAGTTGAATTATTTTATGAAACATGCTTTCATTGATTTGGATATGCCTGGAGGGTGAAGTATCATGTAAGAGTAGCTGCAAATATAACCTATATCGGATTACTTACCATCTCAGAGAGGGGGCTGGACAGAAAGGGAGAGATAGAATTTGGAATTCAAAACTTAAAAATATATATATATATGTAATTGTAGGGAATAAAATTTAAAAAGAGTACCTGTAAATTCTTCTTCTTTCAATTTTATTTTCCTAGATGATGCAAAGAGCCAATCTAAGAATGTTGTCTCTCAAAACTTCTTTGAAGCAACTTACATTTCCAAGGGGCTTACATTTTCTTTGTAGCTTACAGATTGCATGCAAAATAGAATAAAAAAGAGAGTATGAAACCCCAAACAAAAAAGAAAAGGTATAAGAATTCTGCCTCAAATATTCATGATACTGATAACTTAGATACATATAGCCAAGAAATTATGGCTTCTAATAACTTAAAGAATATTTTTAGCAGTTAAATCAGCCTTGGGCTTTTCCAACCTTTGAGGAATGTCACAATGCTAGTTTGGGGTTTGCTGATTCTGATGTAAGCATGTGCAGTAGTGACAACACAGTGACATCAAGCTAGTGAAAATAAGGCAATAATGAAGTGAACTCATTGACTTCATTAACAATTTTTTTAATTGCATTTATTTCATTTTAATTTATGGAAAAATCAAGAATCTCTAATACATGGTATAATTTTTTTAAACTTTATTTGCATAACATATGTGTGGGTAATTCTTCAACATTAACCCTTACATAGCTTTCTGTTACAAATTTCCCCCCCCCCAACTCCCCACCCTTCCCCTAGATAGCAGGATATCCACTACATGTTAATTATGTTAAAATATTGGCAAATCGAATATATGTATACATATTTCCAAACTTATCATTGTTGTGCAAGAAAAATCTTATCTACACAAAAGATATATCAGATAAAGGAAACACAATGTAAGCAAACATCAATCAAGGAGTATGAGAATGTTATGTTGTGGTCCACATTTTACATCCCTCTATCTGGGTGTATATAGCTATCTTCAGTGAACAATTGGAGGTGGTTTGAAACATTTCATTGTTGAAGAGAGCCATGTCCATCAGAATTGATCATCATATAGTACTGTTGTTGCCGTGTATAATGATCTCCTGGTTGTGCTCATTTCCCTCAGCATCAGTTCATGCAAGTCTCTCCAAGCCTCTCTGAAATCATCTTGCATTTCTTACAGAACAATAATATTCCATAATATTCATATCATGGTATAATTTTTAAAAAAAGATAATTGACTATAAAATTGCAAATCCATAATTTATGACTTTCTATTCTTTTTAAATATATAATAAAACTGTTGTGTAAATTTCTTTTTTTCTTTCTTCCCTCCTCCCTCCCAACCCCAGAGAAGGCTATCATTAGACACAAATATATATATATATATATTTGTGTGTGTGTACACACACATATACATAGTTGTATGTAAAACTATTCTATACACACTTCTATTTATTAGTTATTTCTCTGGATGTAGATTGTGTCTTTCTTCATATGTCCTTTATGGTTAACCTGGGTATTTATAATAGTCTAAATGTCTTATTCACTTAAAGTTTTTCTCAAAATAATATTGCTGTTAGTGTATACAATGTTCTCTTCTTTCTGCTCATTTCACTTTTCATTATTTTGTACAAGTCTTTCAATGTTTTTTCTAAAATCATTGAGTTCATCATAGCACAGTAGTATTCCTTATAGCACAGTAGTATTCCATCACAATCATATACCACAACTTGTTCAACCATTCCCCAATTGAAAAAAAAAACAACTAGTGATGGGGAACCAAAGAACTTTTTCCTAAGAATTCTGTTTGTTGCAAAATCTTAGCTCCTTGTTAAAGAAATTGTAATTAGGCACAATACCACCATTGAGACATTTTTTTTGTAATTTGAGATAAAATACAAACTTCTCCAGTATTTAAAACTCTTCCCAAGATGGCTCCAATCTATATTTCTGAACTGATTTTATATTTCTTCTCTTCATTCAAACTATATTCTGGACAACCTGTCTTTGGGGACTTATTATTGCTTATCTATGACACTCCACTTCCCACCTCCATGAGAATGTCTGTTTGTTGAGAGGCTGTTCTTCTAAGCCTAGAATGTTTTCCTTCTTAAAACTCCCATCTTCCATTTCAAAGGACAGTCATTCAAGTGATACCTTATACATGGTGTTCCTCATCCCTTCTCCCCAGATGCTAGTGTTCTTTTCTCTATCTCCAAATTGTTTTGTGTTTTTTTTTTGTATCCAAATATAGACAACATAGTAATGTGAATAGAGACATGGCTTTAGAGTTAGGAAGATGTGTTCAAATATCACCTTTGGCACATACAGGGCAGCCAAGTGACACAGTGAATGAAGTGCCAAGCCTTGGGTTCAAATCCAGCTTTAGATACTTACTAGCTATATGACCCTGGGCAAGTCACTGAACCTTGTTTGATTCAGTTTCCTCCCCTGTAAAATGAGCTGGAGAAAGAAAATGGCAAACCACTGTAGTATCTCTGCCAAGAAAATCCCAAATAAGGTCTTAAAGAATTGGATTTAACTTAAGTGACTGAACAGCATTGACACATACTGTCTTTGTGATCCTGGACAAGGTACTTAACCTCCCAATGTTGTCAGCTCCTCTCAAAGACTATAAATTGCCCTCCCTCCAAAAAAATGCTGATCTGAATTGGTAGAAGGAATTTCCTCACTGGGAGTTCCCTATACAATGAAATCACAGGTCCTATCACTTTGCATGTGATATTTAATTCTCTAGACTGTAAACTCTTTGAGGGAAAAAAGTTTCATGTTTCTGTCTATATCAAAATGTCAATGTTATATTCAAGTATAAAAGAAAATAGAGTATGGTTCAATCTGGTATTAACTGCATCATTTGTAACTGTGCCCACATATTTAAAAAAATACAATGAATTGAGGGGTAATATGGAAAGATTTTATTTTAGTATTTCAAGACCCTCCAGAGAATGGCACAATCCTAAAACTCCAACTAATTTTCTAGTTAATTCATGACAACACAGACCCTAGCTGCCAGACTGATCATCCAGACTGGCAATAGCTCTACAACTTTCTCCCATAAACAGCTAGCATTCCTTTTCACTTCCTCCATCTTTTGAGACCTAACTGCACCAAATCTCACCTCCTCCTTCTCTGACTACCTAGCCTATGATAAAAATCGTGTTTTAACTCCTTCAGCACTTGTCTTCTCTCTGCAGCTGATTTGACATTTAACCATATTATGCTTGATCTTGTTTGTGATCTCTGGAAGGTGGGATAGTCCTGTATTTTATCTCCCCTATTTGTCTATAAATCTGGGGCAAGGACTATATTGTTTTCAGTGTTGTATTCCTAAACACACTTAGGATAAGTGCAAATAGCATTTTGCTTAATTAATGTTTGGTGATTGATTGGGTTGAACCACTGAAAAATTGAGAAGATTAGGGAAGGGGAATCCAAAGACTAAAATGCCTATAGGACAATGGCCCAAAACATAGAACCAAGCAATTTTTGTTCTTCTTCAAAGGAATTTGAAAAGAATAGTCTCTTATAATTTGTTTGCATTTATAATATCACACCAACCCCATTGTCCATGGAGTCTTTGCAGAGTTATTGTTTTATTACATTGCCAATGGCTGCCCAGTTATTTAAGAGGTATGCATGGGTGGTGAAAGTCTTAAGACTATCAATCTCAGGGAAAGGAAGGGTACAAAGCAATATCTCTCCTTGCCTGGCTACATGAGGGAGACAGTAGATTTGGCCAGTGTAGACATGGATCCCCAGCATTTTCATGTCCCTCCTTCCCTTGGTTGGACACTCAACACCTCTATGATGTGAGTCACTGAGGTTTCAAGAACAGTTACCAGCTGTTTTTTCTAGCACACAGCTCAGAGACTTTCAGGTCCCATGGGGGAGACCACTGCTCAACCACCTTAGAATATAGTTCATTAAAACTGTGTACGTGATGAAAGGTCTCTGGGGAGAACAACAGTGCTACTATTCTCCATATTTGAACACTGAAATGGAGCACTCGGGATATAGAAGGAAGAAGTTAAATTAGTGTGACTCTGGAATTTAATTGTTTTCTTTTTTAGGATTAAAAAGAAACAATCTTCCCTTCCAACATGGGTCTTGTTGGTTCAGATGAAAATTTTTTCCCCTCTAAAGGGATCATCAATGACTATAGGCCATTTAATTTTTGTTTCAGCAATTAATTTTGTTTCAGGTCTCTATTAACAAGGAACAAAGGAAGAAACTGTAATTGATGATCATCATTATTGCTAAATTTGTCATCATCATCATGATTATACATTTCACTATTCTTGCCCATGTTAGAGTCTGATAATTAAACATTTGGTCTTTATTGGACAAGTTAGCTTATAAGCCTAATGGGTAAAAATCTTATTAGCTCAATGGAGTACATAGCCAAGGAACTTGTGATTGAGTCAACAGATGTGTTTCAGATATTTGTTTTTATGTTTTCCTTAATAGCATTATTTTCTAAATAGATAGGATTTTTGGAACTAAATAAGTCCTTAAAACTCAATTAAATAACTATTTCTTAAATGCTTGCTATGTGTCAGGTGCTGTGATAAGCTCTAAAAAAAAAAGAAAAGAAATGGTCTCTTTAATTAAGGAGTTCCCATTTTATGATACAGATCATGGAATCCAATCCCATTTTACAAAAGAAAAAATTGAAGTTGATGGAAGCAAAGGGTCTTGTCCAAAGTCAAGGTAAGTTACTTCAGAGTCAGGACTAAAAACCCATTCCTAGATTCATGTCTTTCTACGATATGATTCAATTTTATTTCAATTTTTCCATGTGTAAATTTTATAATAAAAATAACATATAAACTCCCAACATAGTTGGCTTTACTATTATTTCCTCTGGTGTGCCAAAGTTGCTCACTTAATTGCATAGACTAAATATAATCCTAAATAATTTTTAATTAAACATCATCATTTAAAATGTATAATTTTGCAACTCTGAAAGCCATTAACTACATCAGGGATTTTGGTGACTAGTGTCACAATTAAGCATTTACAGAGCTGAGCCAATTAAGGGTTAACAGGCTGTAAATACCTACTTTGCACATTTTTGCTTAATGAATACATAGTGGGAAACTATTCTCATTAGGTTAATTTGTCAACACAATCAAGTTACATCACCAGGATTTTTTTTTAACTAGCAAAATCAAATGCATTTTCATCACACATATATTTGGCCCCTGATCAGGGGACTCTAGAGCAAAATCTTTTAATAGTGTGGCAATGAAGTTTAAAAGAGATTTCAAGATCTCCATCCTAATTTTCACCTTGAAGACATAGCTATGTTTATTCATTTTCATTTTATCTAGCTCCCTGGTGTGTATTTGTGGAGCGGTGGGGACAGGAGAAGTATTCTGAGTGTGTATATTGCTAGTATGTTGCCATGCCAGGGAAAAAAACATGCAACTGTATATTTCTCCTAGAGAAAGGGCTTTCGTTCCTTTGATTTTACAAAGTCCAGAGCCAAGGCAGATATGGTTAGGGAAAGACCTCTACCTCATCTGACTAGAAGCAATGCCCTCTTATTTGTTGTGCTTATCACTTAGCTATTTCTCATTTCCAACAATGCTTCCCCTCATTTTGAAATCATATTTGCTATTAAAAGTTTCTTTTCAAAGAAGAGGGAAATGATCATATGACAGATTGCTACAAATCATTCATAATAAAAGGCATGCAAATTATGACAACTCTGAGGTTTCATCTCATACCCTGCAAGTTGGAAACAATGACAAAAGACAGAATGGTCAATACTGGAAGGTCTGTGAGAAGACAGGTGTATTAAATACACTATTGATGGAGCTGGAATTGGTCCAACCATTCTGGAAAGCTATTTGAAATTATGTTTTCTTTTTAAAGTAAAAAAGTCTATACACCAAGATCCAGAGATCCACACCCTACAGAAAGATCCTATATATTCCAACTCCATTTTGTAATATAAAAGAACAGGAAATCAAATATGTGCCCATTAGTTGGGAAATAACGAATTGTCTAGAATTCAGAGTCAGGTAAAATTGAGCTTAGGGGCTAGCAACTTTTTCTGGTACCTGTCTTTTATCTGCCTTCCCAGTTTGTTTTGGGTTCATAATTGTAAAGTCATTTGTCTCCTTGATAGGGCAACCAGTCTCCTAGTGCTCCAACTCTACTCCCTCCTCAAATTCTGAGGAATAATTACATTTGGAACTGTTTTCTAAGAGGCCACATATGTAAGATAATTCATATATGTAAGAAGTGGTTTTATTCCCACACAGAGAAAAGGGAATGCTAACTACTTCTTAGCTGACTTGCCACTATCCCTGTTTCCACTATCATAACTGCTTCAATAGCTAATGCTCCATTGCTGACCAGGAAAGAGGAAGATGCCAGGTACTTTTTGAGATATCTCTTTACTAAAGAAAAGGAGAAACAAAGAGATGGCAGTTCCATCCCAGAAAAAGAGTTGCCTTGGATGTTATAAGCTCATGGCTTGCAGCCTGGAGAGGGAAAAGGCAACTCCTCAGAGTTTGGAGAATTGTCCCTACTTAATAGCAGAAAAAAAGAGGGAAGACATTGTAACCCATTTAGTATATACTCAGCAGCCAATTAAAAGGATCTTTATGTCCTATAAGAAGCAGTCAAAGGTTGTGTACTACCGCTCTATAGTGATGGTAGAAAACAGGGAGGAATTTTAAATCCTGTATCCCCAAGGGTCTATTACACATGAATGTAATGGAATATTATTGCTCTTACATAAGAATCAGTGAATAAGAAGAATATAGAGAATCATGGGAAAATATGTTAATTGATACAAAGAGAAATGCAGAAAACCAGGATAAAGATATACATGATTCAAAAAAATGTTAAGGCAATACTTATTCTTATATTGATCAAGTGTAATACTGGAGAAAGATTGAGAAAATGTACCTCCCTCCCTGTGAAACACAACTGATGCACTAACTAAACTGCCTTTTTCACTTCCTTTTAAAATACTTATTCTAAGGGATAGCTCATAGAGAGAGGGCAGGTTATATACAGAAATGAATGTGATATTTTCAAAATCAACAAAATAAGATCATTTAAAATATATGCATGACAATAAAGAAAGCATGATCTTTAATTAGACAAAATACTAAGAAAAAGCATTAAATAAAACAAAGTACTTACTTTCACTGAATTCACAATCTAGAAAGGCTACCATGGGGACCCTCATGGATTATCAGTATTCAAGGAATTAGAATGCAATAAAATGTGTTTCCCGTTGAAGTGATAATAAACATAATTTCATCTCTCTTTGGTGATTCAGAAAGTACGTCAGCATTGTGCTATGCCTCAGGGCTCTCATGATGAGCATCAATGATGACTGTACCCCCAGCTGTCAATGCAGATGGTCCAGGAAATAGGGGTGAATCAATGACAGGCCAGAGAAGCTGTTTTTTTTTTTTTTCAAACAAATCACTTGTATCCACATGTTTATTTGTCATATATCTGATTTTCATAAAAGTACAAGGCAGGGGGGAAATCCTCAGGTTATATGGACTTTCCAGTTTGGATTTGGGAAAAGAGAAGAAGTTCATCCCTGTGATACTATGCATTCATTATTTTCCTTCCAGACTTTTGACATATAAAAGCTGACCCTTATCTTGCCCGGGTCCAAACTTGGAAAAAGTTGTAACTGTTGAAGCATGATTTATCCTACCCAGGAACATGCTGAATGTGAACATAAAACCTATACATACAAACACTGGGGGAAATGTCCTTTTGTGCCCCAGACTAGGCAGCCAATGGCTTCCTACACTTCGATGGCCATGTGATAATGATGGAAAGGAGATATATTTCTACTACCACTCCAATGCATCTTACCACAAACTATGGGACCCATTTTCCCATAGAAATAATTTATAAATGATGTTTAGGTTTCTAGACTAAACCACAAATATTTATTCATGTATTCATTTGTTCAATAACATTTATCAAGCTCCTACTGCTCATAAAAACATAGATCACTCTACTAGTTTTTAGAGAGATTCAAAGTTTAGTTTAAAAAATTATCCTTAGGCTCACAGAGTTCATACTCTAGTATACCAAGAAGGCTGATGGATTATAGTATTTAAAATGAACTGTGGGAGCACAACCTATTTAAAAGTTGGAGTTGCCTATATAGGAATGAATTCTTAAAAGACCCCACAAAGTTTAACACATGTCTCAGCATGATATAGAGATAAGTCTTGATTTCTTGAAATCTATGTCGATAGACAAGCTCTGGAAGGTTCTTCCATGTTAGAAAGGCAGTCCCAACAACAGATCTAATCTGTTTTCCAAGAACTAGAATGCAGAAAGGCTCATCCCTAATAGGCTGAACTCTGGGTTAAAAATTTTTTGCCATGACAACCCACGGAATAAAGAAAAATAGAATGTGGCTCTCAATCTTCTCTTTTGGCTTCTGCAATGATATGGAAACAAGAAAGCAATTATTGTGTCTACTTTGTGTCAGACACTGTACTAAATAAGCACTTAATAAATATTATTTCATTTGATCCTAGATTCCAGATGATAGGGACAGAATACAGGAAGGACAGAAGATTCTAAAAATCATTTATAGACCATCTATGAACATTAACTCTTCTTTTAGTGCTCCTTGTCCAATGATTAAATTGACATATTGCTAAAGACATAAAATCACAATTATAAAAAAGTAATTTGCAAATTGGTTTTATTGTCCACCCCAAGTATATACATTATCTCATGGAACATCTAAATTTCAGTGGTTCCAATGAATATTTGCAAAAAGATCATGAAAATCATGGCAGCACATATTCTTCCCTTAGTTGCAGAAGATAAAATTAGGTAAGAGTTAGATTATCTGAGGAACTCAATAAAATTTTGCAAATATACTCTCAGATTTTAGGTGATTTTCAATGCAGAGATGAAAATATGAGGATGGTGAGAAATATATTGGAAATAATAGGTTAGGAAGAAGAATTATGAAAGTCCAAAAATTTGTAAAAATATACAGACAACTCATACCTTTATTTCATGAATGTTTTCTTCAAGAAAGCCCCTACACACATACACACACACACACACACACACACACAGAGACAGAGAGAGAGAGAGAGACAGAGAGACAGAGAGAAATTGAATACATTTAGCAAACTGGAAAAGATTCAATTGTTTTAGATAATTAGGTTAAGTGATTTACCTGGGATTATGCAGCAGGTAAAATTACTGAAGCTAAATTTGAATTCAGTTCTCCTAACTCCAGGAGTGGTGCTGTATCCATTGTACCACATAGCCACCTCCAAAAAATTAATTATTAATGTAACCATTACAGAATCCACTGTTTATGTGTGGTTGGACCACTACTTGTTAGAGCAAAGATCAGAATTAGTTTTAAAAAAGGAAAGGAAAAAAAAAGAAAAAGAATAAACTTGAAGAAAAGATGTGGCATAAAATCAAAATAAGTCAATTATAAGCTCTTTAAGCATTTAATAAGGATATATAGGTAAATGTTTTCAGAAATGAAATTGACACTGCAATCATTTTAAATGGGATTTTAATTAGTATAAATCAATTGTCATAACAAGGCAACCAAAAGAGTCTAAAAATTACTTTTGTTAGCAAACATTTGATTTACTTGCCAAGCAGAGAGAGACAGCTACCAGAAGCAACACTTTTTCAGAACATAAAACTCTTTCGGAAATCTTACCAAGTGAGATGATGAATTATTATAAATATTGTCACCTCATTAAGCAAAAAGAAGGTGGGGAGGTGATCCCCTTAAGCAAAATCATCTCAAAGACATTTAGGAACAAAAATAGGACAACAAATAGATTTTTAAAAATCAGAAAAAATCTGCAAAGATTTTTATAACAACAAACTGCTTTCATCATCAAGGACTATGAAGCCATCACCCCTGGGTTCCAACACTGTCTCAGTTGTACTTATAAAAGAGACATACATGGCACTAAAGAAAATAAAAATGGGAAAAGAAGCCATATTGAACCATGTGGACACAGATTCATTCTGAGAGCAACAAAATTGTGAAGGTATTGAGGGAATGATTGATTCACAAGTTATCTGAAGAAGGGAAAGAGATCAAAGGAAAAAATATTCAACCTTATTAATATCAAAAAACTTGACCATGCAAATGTCATTGACAATATTCCATGAACTATTACTCCTATGTGTATAAAATTTCTAGACCCAACTACACATGCAAGAAAAGTACCTTCAACAAAAACAGTTAGTAGGAAAAGGCAGGTTTTCAAAAGTTATAATCCACAAAGGAATACCTCTTTACCAATTTAAACAATTGACTTAAAGGTATGGATGATATAATATTCTACTATATTTTTTGTTTGTTCATTATAGCATCAAAATAATTTCTTTAAAGACTCTCTTCATACAAAATGTCTCCCATTCATGCATTAAAATCATTCAAGATTCCTTGAAATATGTCACAAAAGATCATACTGTTCACCAACTCTCTGATCATAGGGCACCAACAGGAAGAGAGATACTTGCTAAAGGTGCTTGCTATTGTAGTGGTTGAAATAGAACTCACAGTCCTATGTGTGGAGTGAATCTTTTTGAAAGGAGAAATCCTCCAGATTCTGCTATTTTCATCAAGGTTCAGGACATTGAAAAACCTCCTGAAGCCTCCATAAGTCCTCAAAAGATTTTGACTTTAACAACCCCATGGGAAGACCAAGCAGATAAAGACTGTATATTTCTCAGATGATGACATACAGTTGAGTGGACAAACTTGAGGCTTGTATCATGATCTTGAGAGTTTCAGAGTCAGGAAGTTCAGGAGCTGAGTAGAAGCTGGAGGTACTTCTTGAAATCAGATCACTCTTTTAAGGAGGGAGTGATAATGGATAGGATCATCCTAGAACATGAAAGTCCAAGTTAAGACCTGGTTGGCCAGAAAACCTAGAATCTGAATGTCTACTCATATCTTGAAAATTGAGGGGAAATTGAAATCTGTTCAACAGCCCCATCATTCTCCCATCAATCTTTGGCTGGTGGGATCATAAATAAAACTGATGGGTAACATATTTTTAATATCTGCTTATATCAAGTTCCTATGAGAAACTTGAATTTCAGTCTTTCCTACATCTCAAAAGAGTATAATAGGAGTGATGGGTTGCTATTTCATGTTGTTTTTTGTATTTTAAGCACTTTTATTTGTGGTGGTGGAAATAAATGTTTAGACAGGAGTCCAACTTTGTGTGACTCTGTGAATCATAGCACATGAAGGTTATTCATAGAGTTTTTTTGGAAGACATTGGAATGGTTTGTCATTTCCTTTTCCAGTGGAGTAGGGGAAACAGTGAATAAGGGAAACAGAGGTTAAGAGACTTGCCCACAATCACACATCTCCTAAGAGTCTGAATCTGGTCTTCCTGACTCTAGGACCAATGCTTTATATATTGAGCCACCCAGCTTCTCAGTAAAAATAAAAAATTCTTCCCTATTTTTGAATTTAAAGAAGAATCAACTAGTATTTTAATGAAATGTCATGTTGCTTTTTAAATGGTCTGATAAGAAGATCAAAAGACTTAGATCCTAATCTCAATTATGACACAAACTAGTCACATGTCAGATCATTTCTGTGGGCCTTTTTTCATTTATTAATGTCAGATGATTTCTAAGGTCTTTCTACCATTCTTTTATAGAGTCATAAAATCATAGAATATCAGGGGAAAAGGGACCTTGGAGGCCATTTAGTCTAACCTGTTCCCCCACAAGCATCTCCTCTTTAATATACCCAATAAGTGGGCTCCAGCCTTTGCTTGAATACGCAAGTAAGAAAGGATACATTACCTATGCAATGCATTCTATTTTGAGTTAGCTCTTACTGTTTTGTTATTGTTATTTTTCTGTTTTGTGAGGTAATTGGGGTTAAGTGATTTGCCAAAAGTCACACTGCTAGTAGGTGCTAAGTGTCTGGAGCCGGAATTGAACTCAAGTCCTCCTGACTCTAGGGCTGGTGGTCTATCTACTACATCATCTAACAGCCCCTAGTTCTTATTGTTAAGCGCTTTTCCTATCTTATTTTGAAATGTGGACTTAAAATCATGTAACATTAATTATAAAGTACTTATAGAACATGAGAACTTTTCAGGTTGAACATACTGTTCAGGAAAGAGAGAAGAAACACCATTAGTCAAATTTCAGACATGAATTGTTTCCCGTCATTTCCAGAACTAAGGACTGTATATTTTCAACAACAAATATCTCAAATAAGATAATATTTGTTAACTGTTTTGAAAACTATAAAATGCCATGCAGTTGTTAGCTATATTATATTATACCTATATTATAAAATATAGGTGTAGTTATTGAAAAATAGTTATGTTCACATCTCTTGATATGATACATTTGAATCCTATATCATTTATTATAATAATAAAAGCTGACATGCATTTTTATCTTTATTTTACAGATTTAAAAAACTCTAGAATTTAAGTGATTTACTCAAGACAGCAGACACAGAAGGATTCAAATACAAGTTAACTGGCTTTAAATATAGTAGTCATTTCACTGTACCATAATTGCCATCTAAGCAAGATCTTCTCATCTATTGTCTTTCCTGTCCTCTACTCTGTTTGAGATTAGAAGCTGGAATTAGAGCTAAATTTCAGAGAATGGTTGCCCAAGTTGACCAGAAACAGTAGGTTATAATATGGAGTAGAAAATAGTCTAGAATGTAGTTATACCACTATGGCTTATCACCTGTGTTGTCTTAAGCAAAACTAATTATCCACCTTGACTCCAGCTTTCTCATCTATAAAATAAAGAGGCAGACTAAGTCTCTAAAATCACTGATTTAGAGCTAGAAGAAAGCTTAAAAGTCCAATCTCATTGTTTTTACAAATTTTGAAATTGAGCCTCAAAGAAGTCACACAGGTAGTTAGAATTGGAGCTGGGATATCATCAACCTAGGTTGTCTGGCACCAGATCCCAACATTTTTTTCTCTTCCCCTCACTATAATCTGCCACAGTTCCAAAATAAATACTTCACATGACTCTATTGTTAGTAATATACTAACCTTCCCTCTACTTCCCCCCCATATTCCCTCTGTCATCACACACACATACAGAGAGAGAGAGAGAGAGAGAGAGATCTTCATTATAGGCATTATTTTGCTAACATTCTGATTAAGAAGAGAACTAAAAATTATCCTATCCTCGTAATCAGCATCTAGTGGTTAGAAATGAATGGTTTGTAACATATTTTCTTTTGTCACTAATGAATGGTTCAAGTGGAACTAACTACTCTGGGATAAAAAACTTCCCAGGCTCATAATGAGTATATTATTACATTCCATCCTGACTGCTAGAAAGGGCAGGATGTAATGGCAAGAGCACAGGGATGAGGGTCAAGAGACCAGGTTCTATTCCTGGCTCCTGGTCCAGGTATTAGTGTGACCTTGGACCAGGCACTTCCCTTTGTACAAATCTATTTTCCAATTTCTAAAATGAGAAGGTTAGATTACATGATCTCTAAGGTCCCTTCCAACTTACATTCTAGGATTCTAATTCAAAAGCTGATTTCTATTTCAGCATCATTAATAAAGGATGACTTATATGTTGAATGTACCTTCTTTTAGTATACAAAAACGTTAGAGCTAAGTTGGTAATTTGCAAAAGGGAACTAAAAGGCCCTCTTCCACTGAGGATACAGTTTCTCTCACACCCAAGTGGCCAATCAGAATTTTTGCTAAAATTACATTGCATGTGTCCTCTATAATATCCCAATTATGAGTCATTTTCTTCCACTGAATATTTTTATGCAGAACTCATGATTAAGTTCCCATGCCAAATTAAATGAGGAAAAACTACATACAATGGTCCTGGAGGGAAAGAGCCTGGCTTTGGTGCTGTGGGTTAATAATTTGAAAATCTCAACCCTGGAGAACCAAAGTTCAAATTCCACAGGTTACAAATGAAAAATACTCTTGGGGACAGGAGAGATTCCTCCCCCCATTTTACTTTCATCAGGATGTGCCAAGCCCGGGATAGAGATAATGATAATGTGAATCATAAGAACATAATGATAATATGCCATTTAGTTTAGGGATTCCCCCCAGGATTTTCCAAGTACAATGATAAATTGTCATCCTTATAAAATTATACCTTATGGAGCTTTGCTGTTGGCACTCTGAAGTGAGGCTGGGACCTACACTGGAAAGGAAAGCCTTTATTATGATGGATAGGTGCTTATTTAACAGTATGAAGGAACTGGTAAATCCCAGCCCTCTTGATTCCCCCTTCCCTAGCCACTTTCTTCTTTATCCCACTCCCATACCATTCTTCCTCAGGATCATCATCATCAGATGTTTCCTGATTACCTCCCCAGGGATAGTTCTTTGTGATTCCCAACATTACCTACATAAAGTTAATGTGTTCAAGGATCACTGCTTTGGAAAATGATTAGACAGCCTAGGACTAGAACTGAAACATTAGCAGACTGTGGGTGGCCCCTAAATGTTACATTTGGAAAACGGTTTGGGGGGAAGAAAGAGGAATTGCTGGGGGGGTTGGTGGAGAAAGGGACAGCACCCATCCAAGTAAGAGTCTTGAAATGTTCAAAAGGAATGAACATTGTCAGGAGGACCTGAGTTCAAATCTGGCCTCAGACATTTAACACTTCCCAGCTGTGTGACCCTAGGACAATCACTTAACCCCAATTGCCCAAGTATGCCTTCTTGAGCTATAATTTCCAGTCTAACATGATGTGTTGAAACATCTGGCTTAAATGCCAACTAAACCCACTGAGCTCTGTGGGTACTGTAGATATAAAACAGAAAGATCCTCAGTGACTCATCTGAAGTTAAGCAGAGAGTGATAAGTGCCACAGAAAGCCCCAGAATGATTTCATCATTGATCATCTATTGGGACCTAAGTAACAGTGACTTGGTTTGAAGTTGGTGTTTCTGTTACTGGTGCTGTTGTGTTACTCCTTAATTCTCATGGAATCATAGAATCTTAAAGTTCATAAGAACCTCAGGATCAGAATCCCTACTGGAAGTGGGAATATCTTCAACAACATCCCTAAAAATTGTCATCCAGCCTCTACTTGAAGACCTATAGTAACAGGAAACTCACTACATTTTGTAAGGAGTGATGGGAGTTAGAAGGCTGATCAAGAGAGTTTCCCATCAGCTTGATGCATTCCCCAAAGAAGCTAATGAGATCACACATTTTGAAAAAATTTTCTTTGATGGCATCTGAAAGTCACTTCCCCATGTGGATATGTCATTGATACTATGGTGAGAGAATTCACTGACTAAGCCCTCTGATTCACAATGATCAAAGCTACCTCCAAGCTGAATGACTGGTAAAGATTCAAGAACATAGACTGTTGAATAGATTACCCCCTTCTCTGTGGTCTATAAAAATAAGCTGATAACTCAATCTTATCTCTCTTGGACTTCTCTTTGACTTCTTTTTTTAGAAAAGATACCACAGAATGGGTCTGGATCTGGAGGGAGGAAAACTCAGGCTTTCTCCCCAGCAGCTGAAAATGGGAAAGGAGATACATAGGAATTATGTGCCGCCTGAGAAAAGAGAGATCCTGAGAGTAGACTTCTCATTCAAGCAATTCCAGAAGCTGGAGTATTGATTGATTTTCTGCAAAAGAATGTGGTAGAGACTGGAATGTATATATCTACTCAGTTCAAGAGGGGAGTTCATGATCCCCAATTTCTTGATCCCCAATTCTCTGTGTAGATTTCAATTCCCCAGGCAGTGTGTCCCTCAAATCGACAAGAGAAGAGAAATTTCTTAAGCAGCAAATTGTCTAAGCAGTCTTAGAAAGTTGCCTCCTAGCTAATCCCAAATGTGAGAGTAAACCAAGTTTGAAAATTAGAGGAGCAGACGAACTAGAGAGCCAGAGAGGTTTCCCCACTATGGGCTCTTTAGAGAAAGAAGGTGGGTTACATCATCTAGAACTGCACTCTCCCACAAAAAAACAAAATAAAATAATGAAAGTCTGACAGAAAGATTTATTGTATAGCCCCCAAAGTATATTTGCTTTCAGGGGAAATCCAATTACCTGAACTAGAAAGAACTGTATAGGACCCTATGGAAGGGTTAGCAACCCACCAGAATGTCAAAAAATTGTTCTAATGCAAATCTGAATTCAGAGCTTTCTAAAAGGAGATGCAAGTGCTAGATCTACTTGTGGTATATAGTGAGGGATTACTTAAATGTTTTATGTGCTTAGGTATCTGCGTATGGGAACTTATAAAGTACAGAAGGACAATTACTTCTCGCATCTTCATTTTCTGTAGGAGAATGTGCATTGGTACTCTGAGTGCCTGTCTAGGATCTAGGAAGCTTTTGCTCACATTTGTTGAAACCTAAGAATAGGCCAATGTTAAGCTATATTTGGAAGTTTTCCTAAAATAGTTCCATATGGAATCAAAAAGCTAGAGAAACAAAATGACCCTCCAGGGCCAGCCCCCAGTATCATACTTGGTCTATGTGAGCCCAAAGTTTTGGAGATTCCTAGTTTATTAAATATATATATTTAAAGCTAAAATCCCCCTAACTTGACCTAACTCAGTTATCAAGCAAAATAATTCTATTTCCTCTCTCACATAATTGACTTCTTGAAGATGACTATCAATCTTTCGACCATATCTTTTCTTCTTTCAGATCAAGAACCTCAATCCTTTCAACTGATCCTTATGTGGATGGTTTTAGGTCTCTTCTACATCCTAAAGCATTCTTTTGAACACTCCCCAACTTCTCAGTGTCCTTTCTAAAATGTAACATCCTTAAATGACTATTATACTCCATGTGAGGGCTAATCAGAGCAAAGTCCTGGAACCCTGCATCTCCTAATCCAGTCTTCAGCTACATTTGGAATTTTTTGGTTGTCACATCACTGTTGACTCATATTAGCTCAATGAAACCCCCACTTCCTTTTCATGCAAACTGTTTTTAAACCATAGACTATACTTTTGTGTTTGATTCAAACAATAACAACAACAACTCAAGTGTAACTCCATTAAATTTCATCTTAACAAATTTGTTCTAAGAGGCACTGAGATGTAGGGGACAAAAAGCTGGCCTTATAGTCAGGAAGATAGGGATTCATGGTCCCACTTATGTATGACACATAGTGACTCTACTGTATGATCAAACTGTATGATTCTGGGTAATCACCTCCCAATGCTCTAAGCAGACCTTTAAGATTATATATAGTTGGGAATGTGTCAACCTGCAGTGACAGAAATAATTCCACACTTGAAAATTCCCTATACCGATGAAATCACAATCTGGTCCTTATCCACAGAATTAGCATCTGGTTCTAATTAGTCAAGATCTTTGCACTTCCTGACTTTAGTGCCCAGGATATTAACTATTCCTCTAAACCATGCAAATAATAAGAACGCCACCAAACCTTTAGTCATTGATAAGAATGTTAAGGAGAACAGGACAAGAAGAGAGCTTGTGGTACATAACTAGAACTTCCCCTTCCAGATTGATATAGATTCATTAATCACTATCCTTTGGTATTTCAATCAGTTTCAAATACATCTAATGCCCTACAAAGTTTTTTCCACCCTGTCCACAAGGAAATAAGGAGAAATTTTGTCAAATACATGTTTAAACCCAGGTACACAATGTTACTATTGTTCTGATAATTCACCAAAAAAAGAAAAGGGAAGAAATTCTGTCTTATATTGGGCAGAAATCTACCTCTCTACAATTTTTCTCATCTATTGATTCTACTTCCACCTTTTGAAATCACAAGGATGATAGTTTTTATCATATGTATATTTGTATATAGCTATAATGTTCCTTCTAAGTGTTCTCTTTTCCAGATTAAACATCCTCAATTCCTTCTACCTTTTCTCAAAAGCACCTCTTTTTTTTCTTTTAAATTCAGCTTAGTTTTTGGAACTTGGATTCATTATGTGGATAACAAAGAGTTTCAGGTTCATTCTCAAGAGACAGGGCAGAAAACTCTCTCTAACATTCTCTTTTCCCTTGCAGAGGGTTGGACATGGGTGCTGAAACAGTGCCAGATTATTCAGAACAAAGCCTTGACTTTTATATACTTGGTAGTTTTCACTCAAGTTAACAAATGCTGTTGTAAGCTCTTCCTTACTCCCAAAGAACAGTGCAAACAGAATTTTGTGTTATGTTGCCCCACACCTGAAGGACTGGTGGAAAAGCCTTTGGAATATCATATCTGCAAAAATATAAGTGTCTGCTCTGCCCTTCTTTCTAATTATTATCCAGTTTCTCCACCTTCCCCTAGGGAGTGGGAACTTGTTTGTTAGAGCCGACATATCTATTATTACTCGTTAGGTAGTTAAGAGAATAATTTGCAATGTTCATTAACAAGTATCACCTTATGGATTACTAAACAGCAGCTATGCTTTTGCTAATGAGCCCCAATAGTGTAATACTTTACATATTTTATCGCAAGACAATTAAGTGATGCCTTGTTTTTACAGTGGACCTTAAAATAAATTGTTTGGCACCCAAAGTGAGTGCTGGGTTGGAGGTTCATAGCTAGCATCTGGGAACCCAACCCCCACAACCTGCCCCAATTTCTACTGGTTCTAGGTGTAGAGAAATGACACATTTCTAGGACATTCTTTCTCAATTGCTCAGCTTGATCATCCACAAGTATGTCTGTGATTCACACATAGGAGAGACTAAATCCAAAGAGAAAAAATAAAACAGGAGCTCAAGAACTGGGTTTTTAAGTAGGGTCAATGGGAACAAATGTGCTCCTTAGAGGTTTTCAAAACAGCAACAGTAGTAGTTCTTATAACTACTTCCATGCTCAGCTACTACTACCACCTTGGGGCCGGTCCCTATCACCTCATTCCTGGATTGTTTCATGAGCCTACTGGATGCTATACCTGCCTTCCCATTCCAATCCTTTTTCTATTTAGCTATCAAATTGATTTTTTTAAAGCACAGGTCTGGCATGTCATCCCTCCCTCCACTCAAGAAATTCCAGTGGCTCTGTATCACTTTCAGAATCAAACATAAAATAATCCACTTGACATTCAAAGTCCTTCACAGCCAGACCCTTTTCTCCTTTCCAATCTCTTTATACCTCATTCATCCCCACATACTCTCCAGTCCAGGCCTCTTTTCTGTTCCTCACACAACACTATCTGCCAGCACCAAACATTTTCACTGTCTATCCCCTATATCTCAAATTCACTCACTTCTCACCTCTTGCTCCTAGCTTCTCTGGTTTGTTTCAAACTCCTGAGCCTTTCTCAAGCTCTCTTCATTCAAATGCTTTCCTTTTGTTAAATATCTTTAATTTATCTTCTATATTTCTCTTTTTGGGGTACATTTCTTCTATATTTCTCTTTTTGGGGTACATAATTGTTTGCACGTTGTCTTTTTTCCCATTTAACTGTGACTTCCTTGAAAGCAAGGAGTGTTCTTTGCTTTTCTTTGTCTCTTTTAGCTCTTAGTATGGTGCCTACCATATAGTGGTCAATTGACAAATGCTTGTTGACTGACTGGCAGTACTTTGGGGGTTCAAAGTGCTTTTATATACATTATTTTAATGAATCTTCATCACAAGCTTGGAAGGGTGGGGGTATGAGCAGGTATTACTATCACCCTATTGCTCAGATTCTTGGTCCAGGACAAAAAGCTAGTGTAACCACATTTCTGCCAAACTCTGTGGCAGTTTTACTGAGGGAAAGCCTTGTGATTCTTATGGTCATTACATATAGCCTATAGTGGGAGAGCAAAGGCAGAGAGAAAACATACCTACACCCTTACAATCCTGAGAGAAGGGAGAAGTGACTTCTTCCATTTGGGATACCTCTGGGAGAGGTGGCAAAAGAATGGAAGAGTGACAAAAGGAAAATGTGAACTCTGAATGGAGGACAAATGTTCCTCGTGTTCCAGTCAAGAAAGTCTGAACTGGTGGGAATCCCAGTCTCCCTTGGAGATGGGGACACCTGGATCCCAGAACAGATAGCTATCTTACCATGACATTTTATGCCAGATGCAACCACATACATATTATATGCAGTTTGGAAGAATAAGTCCAGAGACATGCCTATACTAATAAGAATCATATCCACATTTTCTGAGACTCTAAATATAATCTTCTTTCTTCCATGTCTCTCAGGCAACTATTCAGAGAATATGTCCATAAAAAACTTCATCTGCCCTTTTAAAATATTAGCCCTCAGAAAGTTTGGAATTATGAGAAGAATTTATCTTGAGAACCTCCCACATCCTTTCAGTGCCTCGCCTTCCCATTGGGTAATCAACTCCCCTCCTCTAAGCATCCTAACTGTCTAGAACTCACTGTCCGACCATCTGACATCCTAGACAATGCTACAGGTCCCAGAATATTTACTTCCTTTCTTTCAAGTAAAGCACAATTCCCTGTTCTTCATTCCCTTTGGGCCCTACTTTGTGCAAATGAATCTTATCATCTGAGTTGAGGCGCTAATGACTGATAATGGGTCAATGTGGGACCCCACCCACATAACATATTTACATGTTTCCTTAAACCAGAGGGAGTAAAGTGGGAACAGTAGTTACGTCTGTGTGCTACACCTGTAGTTACTACTATACCCTATAAATGGAAGACATCTCCACTGATCTTGGCAGGTCATGAAAGGAGGAAATTTTGGAACTAAGAATCTTTTTAGGAGTTATTCCTCTAACTAGAACACTGGTGTAGCCTCTGCCTTCTTCCTACCCCTTTCTCATACATATAAAACGTTTGAGAGTTGCTGAAAAAGCAGGTATAACAAATGGATAATCTCAATATGTAGTACTGTGACTTTCTCCACCCTCAAACAGTAGGGAAAACCATTCTCTTTTATAAAGGAAATCCAGTACTTGTGACAGATTCCTCCTGTCTTTCAAATCTCCTTGAATGTATGCAGTGTGTTTATGGGATCTCCTGTCTCAACAACTCATCTCTCAAAAGCATAGGCTATGTAAGCTTCAACACAAGTGTTCCAAACGAGGATTTGTCCAGAGTGAGACTGGATCCACATTCACTAATGGTTCCACAGGTCTCAGCACCCAAGCCCTCCACCTTTGTCTATAATATCTATTTCATCTTTTCCAAAGAGGCTCCATTAAACCATTTAGAAGAGTGCTCTGTACCAGTCCAGCAGCATTGGGCTACATAAGAAAACACTATGGTGGGGCAGCTATATGGCATGGTGCATAGAGCACCTGAGTTCAAATCTGGTCTCAAACACTTAATACTTCCTAGCTGTATGACCCTGAGCAAGTCATTTAATCCCAATTGCCTTAGCAAAAAGAAAAAAAGAAAAAGAAGAAAGAAAAGAAAACACTATGGTGAAAACCATTCTACTCAAATATATTTGTAATACTCAGAAAGGAAAGGACATTGATACTTTTAAGAAATGCCTTTGGCAAGAAAGAGCTCTGAAACCACTGTGAAAAACAGGTAAGGGTTAGTAAATGAATGTTTTTGCTTAATAACTATGTTTTGTCATCATTATCATAATTAAGAAGGATTAGGGACATAAAATGATGCAAAAATTTGTTTGGTCCTTCAAGATATTCTTAAATTCTAGTTCTTCATTAGAACATTTACATAGTTATTTCATTTATTTGGCAGCTAGGCAAAGCAATGAACTGATATCCTGTCCACTGGACCTGCAGTCAAGAAGGTCTGAATTCAAATGCAGCCTCAGATACTAACTGAGTAACCCTAGATAAGTCACTTAATCTGTTTGCCTCAGTTTATAGCTATATGTTATATTCAGTTTCAGACTACTGCAATAGAACAAATACCACAACAAAATAATTCATATGAATTACTAGTGCACATAAAAGTTATGTTTATACTACACTACATTAAATATACAATAATATTATGTCCAAGTATATATCTTAATTTTTAAAATGCTCTACTGCTTAAAAATTATGCCAATCATCATCTGAGCCTTCCATCAGTCATAATCTCTTAGCTGGTGAATGCAATGGCTGTAATGGATCATGGTGATGGTTGCTGAAGGATGGAGTAGCTGTGGCAATTTCTTAAAATAAGACAACAATGAAGTTTATTACATCTCATCAATTGACTCTTTTCTCTTGAATACTTGGAGGTTATCTTAGATAAATTGGCCTAATTCCAATAGAAGAATAGAGAGGCCCAAGAAGAGGAAGACTGGGGACTAGAACTTCTCTGTAGAACAGTCAGAACACACAACTTTTATTGTTTGCCATCTTATATAGGTGTGGTTCATGATGTCCCAAATCAAATACAATAGCAACATCAAAGATTGCTGATCACCAATTACTATAATAGATACAGTAATAATGCAAAAAGTCTGAAATATTGCAAGAACTACCAAAATTACTAGAGATATGATGTAAGCACAGACTGTTGGGAAAATAGCATCAATAGACTTACTTAACACAGGGGTACCACAAACCTTCAATTTGCAATAATAATAATAATAATAATAATAATAATAATAATAAACCCACAATATCTGCAAAACACAATAAAGCAAAGCACAATGAAACAAGTTTTGCTTACATTTATTTGTACAATGGGGATAATAATAGTGCCTGTCTCCTAGGGTTGTTATATAGTTAAAAGGAGATATTATTTGTAAAGTACTTTTCAGACTTTAAAATGTTACATAAATGCTAATTATTTGTATTATTAGTTGAAAACAAAGTGGAAGGCGTGTCCTAATTAAAAGAAAATGATCATGGGAATTTCTATCTCTCTCTCAATCAGAAGCTGGGATGAGAAACAGGCTCTTTATGGTCTATCTCAATCCAGGACACAGGAAAAAACAAGAAAGCAAGCAACCTCTGACCTTAAAATCAGTTTCCTAACCTTGCTGATTAGTGTTCCTCTTGTTAAACTCTGTAACCTCTTGGACAGTGGACCCTTCTTGCCTTAATATTCATCACCTTCTTGTTCTCCCCTCACCTGATTTCCCTAGAATCTCTCCCTTAAGTATCTAGACTTGCAGTTTTCATAGAACCCTCCTATTAATGAGCTTTGACCCTTATTTGCCAATCTTATACTGTTGCTGCCCAAACCTTACAGTGACAAAAATTAAAGTTCTTCTCTCTTATTCATTTTTGAGATGGAAGAGGAAAAAAACATAAGATTTTAGGATTTTAGAACTGGGAAAAAACTTTAGACACCAACTAAACTGACTCTTTTAATCATAAACAGGGATTTTTAAGCAGTGGGCACTGTGCTACACTCTGACTTTCCAGAGGATAGGCTGAAGAAAGATTGACTGATTTATAGTAGTCAGGTGGATTTGAAACTGGTTGATTTACTGAATCTATATCATTCTGAAAGGAAGAGATTCTAGTCAAGTGCCACAATCTCTTTTCTTGCCATATTCTGCTCGACATTATTATCAATGACTTGAATAAAGGTTAAGTAGAATGTATTTTTGGATAATACTGAGCACCAAAGCTAGGAGGTTAAATTTATATGGATAGGGTCAGGCCCATGATTTCCCTATGCCTGTAGGCACATACACAATGCAGAGTGACACCTTCTCATCAATTTATAATTTAGAGCCTGCTTAGTGTACTAGGAGATTAATTAATTTACCCAGAGTCACACAGCCAGTATGTGACACAAATGGAACTTGAATCTACACCTTCCTGGCCCCAGATTTCTAGTTAATGTATCATATCACCTCTCAGACTAAATCCAACAAAAGAGATGCCTCCTGAGAGTGTGTGTGTAAATGCAGTAAATTATTATTCTGTGTTTGAGATCTTAGCATTTTCCCAAAGCATCAGTATCAGTATTGGAAGCTGTGATTAGGATGATTTCATTGCTATAGAGAACATCCAGGTGATGAAGTTCCTTTTACCAATGCAGATTAGCATCTTCTTTCAAACTTAGAATGTTAGGGATTTGACTAGAATACTGTATGACTTACACAAGATCATACAGCAGATATATGTCCAGGGTGATGATTATGCCTTGTCAAATTCTGAATTTCAGAAGAAATATTCTGAAATACCTGTAGTAAATATAACCTGGGGTTTGGGAGAATGAAAAGGTTCAAGTGTCATGAAGCTTTATCAGAAATGAATACAATTGGGGCCCTAACAGTGATACTAGCATTATCCCAGAAATAACTCCTTCTTCAACCACCTTAGCTGGGTCATTGAAAGAGGTAGGGTGGCAGCAAGTTGGTGCGGTGGATAGAGCATCAGTCCTGAAGTCAGGAGGGATGGAGTCAAATCTGGCCTCAGACAGTTAATATTTCCTAGCTGTGTGACCCTGAGCAAGTTACTTAACCCCTATTGCCGCAGTAGATAGATAGATAGATAGTTAGATAGATAGATAGATAGATAGATAGATAGATAGATAGACAGACAGACAGACAGACAGACAGATAGAGGGATAGATAGATAAAAAAGAAAGTGATAGGGAATTTAGGGTAATAGTTATAGGAACCATAAAATCTTCCTATCAGTGCCTTAGGTCAACAAAAGTCAAAAGTATGTACATTTCCTCAGAAACTTGTTATCATCTCTCCCCTAACTTCTGGCTGAAATGGAAGGAGGCTTTGCCTTCTTGGGGCTAGTGCCCATGATAGCTTTTAAAATGCAGCCGTGTATGTCAACAGCCCATCAGGTCCAAGTAGCTTATATTTTGAGAAAACTAGGAGAATCCATCTTAGGCTCGCTAATACTCTGCATGGAAGGAATTTCATTTCACTTCATTTATTCTTTTTATAAGTTATCTTCCTTTTGCTTTGGATTTCCCCAGCTTCTTTTAAGTCAACTAAAGTCCTACTAGCCATTCCCAAACCCCTTGAATTTTAGGATCTTCCGTCTGTTGGTTGTATTCCATTTATCCTGTATATATCTTTTAAATATTTAGTCATTTGCACGTTGACTCCTCCCATAGACTGAGAACTCTTTGAGAGCAGGGACTATTTTTTGTCTTTCTCTGTTTTTCTATCACTGAATATAATGCTTGACATGGATAAGTGCTTATACTTTATTTATCCAGGGATCTATTTTTAAATCAGTTCAACACAATGGAAAACCAGAAAGGAAAAAAAAAGTTTCAAATGATCCAGAAAGCTTGATTCAATATCTTATTCACTGGATCATCTCATTATTATGAATATTCACTCCCATCCATCCATACTTTCCCTTCTCCATGCCTTTCTATAATATGCCATAGAGCAGGGATTCTTAAGCTTTTCCATTTATGACCCCTTTTAGCCTGAGAAATTTTTACTTGACCCAGGCTCAAATCTGGCAGAGTTTGTGCATGCGTAGTGCAAAGTGTGCATGTCCTGTGTTCAGAACCAAGGCTGTAATGAAGTAATGTGATGCAAAATGGGCAAGAGTTGCCAGAAATATCTCAGATTTGTTACACATTTAATTTTGAATTAATTTTTTGTGGTTGTATTCAGAAACCTTTTATTGTTGCCAGAACTTTTGCAATCTCTCAAATTCAGCTATATGACCTCATATGGGGTCAAAATCCACAGTTAAAGAAGCTTTGCCGTAGGGGATCTGTCGAATACATTGGAGGCCTTGTTCTGATTATTTCAATATTGACTAGGTACTAGTGTAACACTGGCTAGTCAATTATTATCCATCATTCTGGATATATGATGGTCCACTCTTAGGATTTCTTTGAAGGATTAAAATTTAAATGGGAAAATATCAGTTATTCACTTACCAGAATATCTTATTTCAAAAATAAATGAGAGATATTACTATATACTAAATTACACCAAAGTGTTAGTGATTTTTCAAATCATTTTTCTTCCTGACAAGAACCAAAAAAGAAGGACAACTGAAACAAAAAAGACTTAACTTCTCTAGGTTTCAGTTTCCTCATCTATAAAATGCAAGTCTTGTATTAGATGGCTTCTGAAGTCTCTTCCACTGTATTAGCTATGAGCTGATAAATCTTTTAGCTCTAAGACCATGCTTTTATGAACAAAATAAAAAAGGGAAATAAGAGACACTGACTTGTCACTTTTCTAGAACTAGCCCTGAAGATAACCTATGAAAATTTGACTGTAAGGTTCTATGTCATTAGTGTTCTATGTGATTCTAAAGAATAGTTCAAAGTTGATTAAAAAACCAAAACAAAATACATATTAAGCAAGCTGCCAAGGATAAAGCATTTAGAATCTGAACAATATTAACTGTTTTATTTCTCTTCTCTAATACTTTCCTTATCTGCAAAATAAAGAAGTAGGATAATTTCTGTAGCCTCTTCCAGCCCTGAATCCTATGATTACATTTGACAGAGTGGAGGAAAAAAAGGAAGCCCAGGTAGAGGAAAGAGGAGCCAACAGAAATATCATATACAAAATAACTAAGTAGTAATAGAAAGGAGTACACTAACTGTAGGGTGTGTTGGCTGCCTTTTGGATAATATTTGAATAGCGTCCGTCTGCTTAGCTAATTATGGAAGTGCTGATGAGTTAGCCATCTGTGTGAACAAGATCCTATTTTGTGAACAGCTCTCTTAAGAACATCAAAGAATTTTAGAGAGTGAAAGAAAAATTCTATGGATACTGGATCTGAAAATTAATGTTGGTTAGCACACGGCACTCACACCCAAACAGACATCCATGGACACCTGCAAAGACACACACAGTGCTACAAAGTTTAATTGGAAATAAGGTGATCAACTTCTTTATCTTCTGAAAAATGTCTTCTTTCTGTGAGATCATTGTACTCTTGGAGCACCTATAGGAATAAGTTCTGCCTGTCACTCTTAAACAATAAAAGAAATAAGGCAGTGAACATGGCAGAAATCAGGCAGTGAACCTAAATAAAATACAAGGTCCTCAGCATCTACATTTTTTCTCCTTTTTGATTAGGTTTTTCATGGAAATCTAGTTCTTCAGGGAATTTTATGCTCTCCTGCTTCACTATGGAGAATGCTAAAAAGACTTACAGATGGCAATGATAACTGAGAATGGGTAGGGATTTGATGACTCCAAAAACAAAATAAACTACATCTCTCTCTGGTTTCTTGAGAGTGATTTTCTTAAGGAATCAATGATGTGGGTATTTCATGTCCCATAAAAATCTCAATCCAACCTCTGCTTCAAATTCTGGAAAATTCTTGATTGCATTCTTTCATAAACCTTCCCTAAATGCACTAAAAAACTTTCCTCTGAGTCCTCAAATGATTTCTTTCTAGCAATTTAACACTTGGGCTATTGATTTTCTATTACTACAGGATCATTTATTTCACCTCTACTTCTGGTCAAAGACATCATTGATACTGCCTTTTATAGTCTCTGGCATGAAAATCTTCACTACGAGAGCCTATGTACACCAACCATGTATCTCTTCATGAACCTCTAGACCACCAACAATTTTGTTCCATTAAGAACTGGGTGTTCCCTGATTTGTAGACATATTGCATCTATAAAAGGACATTTCTGCTTTTTAGAATTTTAATAAGTCAAATTTGTAAAAATTTAGAGATCACTGATATTAATCATAATTTCACAAAATTTTCTAAATCTGATATAGACTTCTTCCTTTCTTCATTTCTGGGCACAGATATTTCTGAATTGAAGTATTGTGTACTATTCACTACCACACTCTCATGATGATGAGAAAATAGATAGATAAAGTGGTAAGTAGTTGTTTGATTTCTTAGTTTTCATTTTTTAGAATGAATCCTATCAGTGATTTTTTCTATTTTTTTTTCAGAATCTTTTCCTTTTTGAGACTTTTGATACTAATTCTCAAATACCTTTAAAATTGTGTTATGCTTGGCATAGATTTCCTTTGCATATATTTGGTCAGATCTAGCCAGTTTTCTTCACAATCTCTTCTTGCATCTCATATTCCCTTGCATAGTATATAAAGTCATTAAGTATAAAGTTGTTATTATCGATATAAGTTTGGTAGTTTCATAGTCATAAATAACCATGATAGCTCACTATACAAATATAAGAATATGTTGCAGTTCATATCTATTTTGTGTCCTCTTTCCAGTATAATAATATATTATAAATAATAATAATATAAGAAGAAATGATATTAGTTGGCACCTCTCATTTTCAAGATGGCATATTTAGCATAGATTTTTAATATACTCTTAGAGGCTAGACAAAAAGCCAGACAAGAAGTCCTAGAAGTGTTGACTCTGAAAAATTCAATATACATAAGAGTCCAAGTACAATCTATCCGGAGTTTAGGTCACCTGATATTCTTAGAAAAAATGAGTTAGTCTATATGACCTAATAGGTCAATAATATCTATCCTTCCAACTGTAAAAACAACCATAAAAAAGATGGATTATAGGGAGCAGATAGATGGCTCAGGGATAGAGCAATGGCCCCAGAGTCAGGAAGATCTCAGTTCAAATCTGACATCAGACATACTTCCTAGTTGTGTAACCCTGGGCAAGACATTTTAACCCCAATTGCCTCAAAAAAAAAGGACTGATTATACTAGTTATCATGCTAACAAGATTATATATTGATTGACGATTGCTTCAAAACCACTTTTTTTTTATTTTCAAGACCAGAAAGAAGATAGAAGTTCTGGAAAACATTCAAATCATCAAAATAAATGCTTTAATTATAAAAGTGACAAATTAGTTTCTATCTCAATGAAATCACCATAAGACCTTTTAAAAGTAGTCTATTGTGTTGATTAACGCTTAAATAATAGAGTCATCTAATATGGCAAAAGCAAAATAAAACAGAAATTAAGGAAAAATGAATTAATTATTATAAGCATTACATGTAAAGAAATTAAAATGGGAAAACAGATTAGATAAAACAATAGAGTGCATTGTGAGTGGGACAATCCCAGAACAAAACTCTTATTTTGGGGACAAGAAGGATGAAAACAAATTTTTATAGAAATTATTGAATTAATAGTATAAAAATATGTGTTCTTTAAAGGATTAGTATTCTTGTTAAAGTTAAAATAGATTTAGGTAAAAGAAATAAACAGGGAAATTACCTTATGATAAAAGATATAGAATAGTAATATCAATATTAAGACTAGATGCATCAAATGTTAAAACATCCAAATTTTTAAAGAAAAAGCTAAATAAATTATAGATAGGAATAGATAGCAAAGCTATAATAATGAGGAACTTCAACTTCTCCTCTCAGAGCTAGACAAATAAGAAAGAAGACAAGAAGATAAATAGAATCTTAGAGAAATTAAATATGATATATAACTGGAGATAATTCAGTGGGAATGGGAAATAACATAACTTTTTCATGGTGGCACATGGCACCTTTAAAAAAAAAGACAGTATATTAGGATGTAATACAGAAAAGCAGAAATATTAAATCCACAATTTTCAGATCATAATGCAATAAAAATTATATTTAATAAAGAACCATGGAAACATTAAAAATTAATTGAAGAGATCAAATATCTTCATCTTAAAGAATGAGTGGGTTAAAGAACAATTCATAGAATACAATAATTTTATTAAAGAAAATGATAGCAATGTGAGAACATACATATATAATGCAATAGAAACAGCAATCAAAAGAAATTTATATTTCTAATTACTTACATAAATAAATAAAGAGCAGGTTAATAAATCAGGTATGGAATTTGAAAAACTAGACACCAAATCGAAAATCCTAAAAATTAAGGGTAAGATTAATAAAATTAAATATGAAAATCATTTAATTAATAAATAAAGCTATGAGATAGTTTTATGGGGGAAAAAAGTAAAACAGATAAATCATTTAGCCTGAAGTAAGGAAAACTCATTTTCCTGAGTTCAAATCTGGTCTCAGACTATTACCACCTGTGTAATTCTGGTCTTGTGACTAATCTTCTTTGCCTCATTTCCTATAAAGTGATCTGGAAAAAGAAATGGCAAACTACTTCAGTATATTTGCTAAGAAAACCCAAATGGAGTTATGGAGAATCAGACATGACTGGAACAACTAAACAACAATAATACCAACATATACACATAGGTATGTAGATATGTATACAATATATATATACATATACTTATATACATACACATGTTCTACTATGCACACACGCATGTATGTGTATTGCTTCTTCAAATCTATTCTTTCCCCATTTCCACTCTCACTCAGAGAAAAGAAAACCAAATAAAAAAATGAAAAGATGAACATGCTAATAATGCAGATAAAATCGAAGCAATTATTAGGTACTATTTTGCCCAATTATATGTCAACAAGTTTAAGAATTTAAATGAAAAAGCAAAGAACCCATATGTTCTAAAATATTTAAAACACATCTTTTTGTGGAAGCAAAGAACTGGAAATTGAGGAGATGCCCATCTATCGGAGAATGGCTAAAAATGTTTTGATATATGATTGTAATGGAATACTACTATGCCATAAGAAATGATGGGCAGGTTGATTTTTAGAAAAATATGAAAATATCTGCACGAAATAAGAGTAAATAAAAGAATTAAGAGAACAGTAACAGTAGTACTCTTTGAAGAATAATAGTGAACAACTAATCTATTTTGAGTATTATTCATTCTGAATATTATTCTAAGTACATATTCAAATTAACAACAAAGAATCTATGAAGGAAAATACCATCCACATCCAGAGAAAGAGCTGATAAATAGATAAATAGGTGCATAGAGCATCTATGGATAGATTGATAGACATATTTAGACATGGGAAGGGGGGTGCATGTGTGTGTGTGTGTGTGTGTGTGTGTGTGTGAAATGGTGACTTTCTCTAATGTAAAGTGGAAAGATAGGGAGGGAGAAATTTCAGAACTTAAACTACTCCAAATTTATTTTTAATTACTTTGATTTTTTTTAATTCACAAAAATTGAATCCCTAGACAAGTAAGAGAAAATGTATCCAGCCAGAAAGGGGGTTAAAGAAATGGTCTCCCAAAAGAAAGAGCTTCAAGGAAGACAATCTTGCTCAGCAATAGAGAATGTATTCTATGTACTCCAAAAAAAGCAACAAATCTTGAAAGAGAATCTCTATGAGAAATAAACATTAAAGAGAAAAAATTCCCAGTATGAAAGTACCAGGTGTTGTGAGTCAACCTTTCCCACACATGCATTCTACATGTGTGTCAATACCATAAAACTATAAGTTTGAAACCACTTTCCTTATGAATCTTATATGTATTTCTGGGAGAGTGAGTCCCAGATTTGGGGTAGAAGATATTTTGTACCAACTATTCTCACTATAGCATTTTACTGAATAACTTTACTAAGAGCTAAAAATTAGTCTATTGGCATGTTTACTTATAGGAAGCATGCCCACTGGGGGCTCATTCACTTTAATAGGAGTATTTCTTCATAGGATAACCCTAGAAACCCAAGTAGCAGCTACTTTTCCTCTAAGGACCATATCTCTGAGTGAGAGTGGAAATGGGAAATGAGAAGAATTGAAGTAATACACTCACACACATGCATCCATGCACAGTAGCACATATATATATATATGTGTATATATATATATACCCATGTATATGTTCATATATATTGGTATTATTGTTGTTTAGTTGTTCCAGTCATGTCTGATTCTCTATGATCCCATTTGAGTTTTCCTACCAAAAATAATGAGGTGGTTTGCCATTTCTTCTCCAGATAATTTTACTGATGAGGAAATGGCAAAGAAGGTTAACTGACTCAATTAGAGTTACACAGCTGGTAAGCATCTGAGGCCAGCTTTGAACTCAGGAAAATGAATCTTCCTGACTTCAGGCTAAGCACTGAATCCACTGTGGCACCTTGCACATATAAATACTCATGTACAATACCCAAATAGACAAAACATGAAAGAGATAACATAAATGCATCAATTTTAGAGGGAAAAAATTAAATCTGTCATTAACAAGCTGTCTTGTAAAAAGGTATTAGAATCAGATGGATTCATAAGTAAATTCCACCAAATATTTAAAGAATAACTATATCATGTAAACTCTTTTGAAAAATAGTTATTCTGAGGCAGCTAGGTAGTGCAGTGGATAGAACACCAGCCCTAAAGTCAGGAGAACTTGAATTCAGATCTGATCTCAGACACTTAACATGTCCTAGCTGTGTGACCCTAGGCAAGTCACTTAACCTCAACTGCCTTAGCAAAAAAAGAAAAAAGAAAGAAAAATAGTTATTCTATTGACTTATTTCTATGAGTTAATATCCATCTAAAGCTTAAATCTGACAAAGATTAGGCTAAAAATGAAAACTAGGAATCAATATGATTAATTTAGATCCAAAATATTGGCATTTTTGATGCCCATCAATTGGAGAATGGCTGAATAAATTATGGTATATGAATATTATGGAATATTATTATTCTGTAAGAAACGACCAGCAGGATGATTTCAGAGAGGCCTGGAGAGACTTGCATGAACTGATGCTGAGTGAAATGAGCAGAACCAGGAGATCATTATACATGGCAACAACAAGATTATGTGATGATCAGTTCTGATGGACATGGCTCTCTTCAACAATGAAATGTTTCAAACCACTTCCAATTGTTCACTGTAGAAATCCATATACACCCAAAGAGAGGGATGTGAAATGTGGACCACAGCATAACATTTTCATGCTCTCAATTGATGTTTGCTTGCATTGTGTTTCCTTTATATGATTTTTCTTTCTTGTAGATATGATTTTTCTTGCACAACAATGATAACTGTGGAAATATGTATACATATATTCGATTTGTCAAGTATTTTAACATAATTAACATGTAGTGGATATCCTGCCATCTAGGGGAGGGGGAGGGAGTAGGGGGGGGAAATTTGTAACAGAAAGCTTTGTAAGGGTTAATGTTGAAGAATTACCCATACATATGTTTTGCAAATAAAAACATTAAAAATAAATAAATAAATAAATAAAAGATTGGCATTTTTATATTTTATTTTTCTCTAATCACATGAAAAAACAGTCTTTTTTTGTTTTGAGTTTCAAATCCTTTCCTCTTCCCTACTACCAGATAGTAAACAGATTTTTGGGGAACTCTAAATTCAGTGAGCTCCCCAGTAGACAAAATTCCTGAAATAATGCTTGTGCATGACTGTGCTCCATTTTTAACATTATAGATCATTGTCTGGGAACACCAAGAGTTTAACTGACCTGTACTAGGATGTTCTGTCATGATGACATAGGACTTGAACCCAGGCTATCTTAACTTAGAGTCTGGCTCTCCATTTCCATGCTATACTGCCTCTCTCTGGGAAATATAGTACAGCAATATCCCAAAAATTCAATGATCAGAAAACTGTCATAATAAATTATATATTTAAACTATTAAAATCACATAATCATTGATAAAACACAAAACCCACTTATGTAGGGAATACACTAGATAGTATAGCAATAAAATTATTTTCCCCTTAACATAAAAAAAGCATTCATGTGAAACCAAAAGCAAGAAAACAATATTCTAACCCCTTCCCCAATGCAAGTTAAGCTGTTGCTTTCTGCTTTTCTGTTTTCCCTAAAAGATATTAAAACCATTTGCAAGATTACATTTGTTCAGAAGACTAAAGGCTCAAGCCATTGGTATTGCTTCCTGCTCATCTGTGTACAAAATATCCATGAGTAGCTATAAGTGGTCAGATATTCAGCTAGTGGAGAATGACTGACAACTTAGGTAAGAGAATTTAATCCATCTAAATCAAATGAAAGTGTTCTCAATGTCCATGCTTGTTAAATATTTTTTTATTGTGCCTAAGTAAATCTCCTTTTATTAATCATTGAACAACTTATAAGTGTCTCATTTTATTCCACTATAGAACTATCAAAAAATAGTGTGGGTATGATTCTAGAGTCTTCTCTATTAGGAACTAAAAAACAAACATGACTGTCATGAAAAGGACATCAGATTTAGAGTCAGAAGATGATGATTTGAATTCCATCTCAACTTACATTATGAGATATCTAAGGGCCTTGTTTGAGCTATTTGAAAAATTATAGTATAAATGATGATCTTTATGATCTTTTCCAATTTTGAATACTATGATCCTATTATTTGACCAAACCATAACTTGGGCAAAGTAATTGTCCATTGCTTCCAAGGCACCAAAATTTGAAGGATGCTAACATGACTTAAACAGCAAAGAAATAGCTGAGTTTAATATCCACCTGTAAAAAATGATTAGATAAAATAAGAAACAAATGATCAAGGAACTGTCAACAAAAACAGGTATCCATTGATTGTTGATGTGGTTCAATCATGCCTGACTCTTTACGACACCATTTGAAGTTTTCTTGGCAAGTAGTTGGCCATTTCCTTCTCCAGCTCATTTTACAGAATAGAAAACTGAGGCAAAAAGGGATAAGTGACTTGTCCAGGGTCATACAGCTAGTTAAGTATATGAGACCAAATACTCAGGAAGGTGAGTCTTCCTGACTCTTGACCCCATACTCTATAAAATGAATCACCTAACTGATTCTATGAATCAAAGAATGATTAAACAAAGATTTATAAATGCAATCGGTTATTACTGAAAGGAAAATTTGTTGAAGAAGCAACAAATATGAAGAATTCAGGGGAAAATTAGTATACATAGGAACTGATGAAGAGTGTAATATATGGAACCAGAAAAGAATATGTTCAATAATTATAACAATGCATTTCTAAAGATCAATTAAAATGAACAATAAAATATGCAATGATATTGGTTACCCTGGATTCTGGAAAAGAACTGAAAAAATGTACCTCTCTCCTTTCATCGCAGAATATTTCATATACTTTCAGACATTGTCAATATATTAATTGGTCTTACTGAACTGAATTTATTTTTCTTCCTTTTTAAAAGCTGTTACAAGGCATAATATTCTATTTAAGTAAGAGATTCAAAAATTAATTTGATATAATAAAAGAAATCTGTGTTTTTTAAAGGAAGACACCAGTTAGCAAACTTCTTTCCCACATGAACCCTATACCTACATTCCAAGAATGCACCTTTCTAACCTGTTCCCACCCTGTTTGCTGATCTCTGGCACTCCTCAAGGTAGCAGCACACCCCAAACCCTACTTACTCCATCCCCTCAGCCCCTGATTCTGACCAGTAACAATCTTGTGGTATCTTGAGGCTTCCCAGCTTTCCCAGGGGCTGGTGACCTTGGGTCTCTGTCTTCACTAACTGAATTTGTTTTTAAAAGTTGAGGTTCAGGGCAGCTAGATGGTGCAGTGGATAGATCACCAGCCCTGAAGTCAGGAGGACCTGAGTTCAAATCTGGTCTCAGACAATTAACACTTCCTAGCCCTGTGACCCTGGGCAAGTTCCTTAACCCCAATTGCCTCAGCAAAAAAAAAAAAAAAAAGAAAAAAAGAAAGTTGAGGCTCAAATCATACCACTTGTTCTAGGTATATTTAATGAAGCTTACCTCATAGTTCTATGTTTCATAATTGTTTTGCAAGGCTAGATATAGCAATAAGACAATTTTAAAAATTAATTGAATAAACACCAAAAAATAAAGAGTTGAAGTTTTATTTTTACAACTGATGTGATAAATTTTTTGAAAACCATGAAAATAAAAAAAATGCTTCAGCAAGACAACAGAATAAAAAATAAAACCCCCAAATCATCCCCCAATATACATATATGTATATTTATAATTGCATTGTGAATATATGCACATATGCACATTTATATTCATGTATGCATGTATATATCCAATCCAATAAACATTTATTAATTAGCTACTATAAACTAGGCACTCTGCTAAGGGATATAATTAATAAAGGGATATATTTAATATAATATAAATATAATTAATAGAGGGATATAATTAATAAAAAGAAAGTCCCTGCCCTCAATCTAATGCTTATAAGCAAATGAAGGGAGACAACACCAAAAAAAAAAGAGAGAGAGAGAGAGAGAGAAGAAAGCAAGGGCACCTTGTTCTGTGGAATTGAAAGCAGGCAGAACAATAGATGCAGAGTGGAGTGAGCCCCAAAGTGTCTTCCCTCTATAAAGGCACTGGAAGAAATTTGGTACTCTACTCTCCAGGCCTCCGATCAGAGGGAAGAGGAGACTGATAGAGGTGATCTCAATCAATTGAGTTAGGAGCATGGGGACAAAATTAGAGGTGATGAGCTTAATCTAGGAGGGGCATCTTATTCCATAAATTGAAACCAGGCAGAATAACAGATGCCAAGTGAAGCATATTTATGTGTTAAATGGTATGGTGGAGACAGCACTTGGAAAACCTGAATTCAAATCTGACCTTAACTATTTGACCCTGGATAAGTTTCTTAATCAGTATCGAATGGGTTTTCTCATGTGTCAAATGGAGATAATATTAGCACCTCCTTCCCATGGTTGTAAAAATAAAATTAAATAATATTTGTAAAGATCTTTGTAAGCCTTGAAGTATTACATAAATCATATATATATGCATATATATGTGCAAATAGAACATGAGATTTATATGAAATATATTTATAAGAAGCAGAAAAAAATTATTTTAAAAAAGAAATGTCATTCAAAATGATAACAAAATTTATCAAGTTCTTAGACATAGCACCACCAAAAAATGCATAGAACCTATATAATTATACAATAAAATAATGTTAACAGGAATAAAGGATTAAAGAATTGGAACAATATCTAATATTCAAGGCTGGATAGAGTAATATAGCAAAAATGACAAAACAATGCCAATTAGTAGAAATCTATAATTCAATACTGAACCAAAATTCCAGGTTCTTCCTTCATAGCATTAGATAAAATAATTGAAAAGTTTATATAGAAGAACAAATATACAAGAATATCAAGGATTTTTTTTAAGGAGGAAGGGGACTTTACCAGATCTTAAAATATACTACAAAATGAATCAATTAGAAGGATGGGGAGGAAGCAACTATATATGGGAGAGAGCAAGAAGAAGGAAGAGAAATTCTTTTCTCCCCCTGTTATCCTATAACCAATTCCCTCTTATTGATTTGTCTGGAGGTCTTCCACTACCAGATAGGCCTGCTATTGGACTAATTAATTCTCAACTGGCCTAATATTTTCTAGATAGGCCCAGAGTTACATAGGATTCTTATAACCAATTACAAATCTTTTTCTTATGTGGCCATCATTTGTTTCTTTTTTTTAATTTCTAATGACCAAAGCAATTCATTCTTATAAAAATGATTAAGAACTTATTAAATGTTTCTTATTGATTGATTTAAAAGAAATCTTGGATTTCTTTGATTATATTAATAAAACAAAAACTTTTATACAACAAAAAATACAAAATAAAGAAGAAATAAGATTAACAAAAAAATCTTTGGAATAAATATTTCTAGTAAAAATCTGACACCCAAAATCTACAAAGAATCAATGCAGTAACCATTCCCCAATGAATAAACAGGGAAATAGTTTCTTCAAAGAAACAATTAATAACCAAATGAAACTTGTTCAAACTTTTTAATAACCAAAGAAATACAGATTAAAACAACTAAGACACTACCATTCATCCAATAACCTGAAAAGATTGCTAGAAGTTAATGTTGGTGAGGCTGGGAAGAGACAGGCACATTTACAGAGCTGATGGAACTATGAAATGGCTTGATGCATTTTGGAAAGTGGTTTGGCAAACTCTAAAAGTTATAAAATTATTAATAGCTTTGCATGTGGTGATCCCATTGCTAGAATTACGCCCCAAGGATTGCTGAAAGAGAAAATAGCTATTTGTACAAAAAAATTACAAAAATTAATTGCTTCAAGACAACCGAATAAAATGTTTTTTTAATAATAGTCCCCAAAATGGTAAAAACAACTAAAGATACTCTCAGTGATTGAGGAATGACTGAACAAATTGGGTTATGTGTATATAATGGAAAATTATCATGCTATAAAAATTACAGATAAGAAGAATATAAAGAAATAGGGATGGATATATGAAGTGATTCAGATTTTTAAAAAGTCTCATTGTACAAATTGAATAAATCTATGTAAAATACATAAAAGTAAAAGAAATCCAGGGTGGCAGAAGAGGGAGTATACAGAAGGTAAAAGAAATTAGAAGAGGACCTAGGAGCAAATTACTTTGATAAAGTTAATATGCATTTTTAAAACAAATTTTTGTTCCAAGGGGAGATGTAATCAACATACTATCACCTGCAATCAGGAACATCTAGAAGATCTCACTACATGCAGAAAATCCCTTTTTTCATTTGGATCTTGTACAAAACATCATCTATGACAGAGTAACAAAAACCTCTCGTGAACAAACACCTCCTTGTTTTATGATTCATTCCATATTCAGTCATCAAAGTTCTCTGTTGCTCCATCATCCAAAGAATCTTGTATGATTTAGACAATATATGAGATACACCTTATTGGAGGAGGAAGACCTTTAAGGCATATTCTAAATTTAACCAGCCTACCTTCCTGCACAAAAGGGAAATTCTGCTCATTTTGTTGACACTTGTTTAGTCAACTTTGGAAACTGATCAAGAAGCTATAAAACCTGAAGAAGCAGATAAGGTCAAACTGGAGGAAGTCAATGATGTGTTGGAGCCAGCTCCCACAGACTTACAAGAGCTGATTGTTAAATTCAAAGTATGAGTTTTTACATCTCAAAAATAGGCAAACACTACAAATCAGGTCTTGATTTATTGTTTTGATTGTCTAAATTTTAGAAAGTGATAGAGAAAATTTTAATGATGTCGGTTAAATTTAAAAGTGTATCCTGAGTACATTTTTTCCTTCAGAAAGCTGGTTATTAAATATTTATCAGCCCACTCCACAAAGATCTGAGGGCACATGAAATTTCTTCAGTTGGAATAATAATAGCCTGATTAGAATTGTTTGCTCTAAAGAGTAATTGGTTGGAGAGTAATTCCAGAACTGCAAAAAGTGAACTCTCTTGGGAAACCCTACTATGACTAGTTCCAGATGACCTTTTAATGTGGGAGCTACCAAAAATAAAGAATTAATAGAAAATCTGCAGGAAACTAAATGACAAACAGGACCCTTCCATCTAGAAAAGTAACAGTTAAGAGGTCACAATAGTCTGAGGCAAGAACACTACCAACAGAGAGGAAATGAAAAGGTACAGTTATTTTTGGATATAAATTTGGACTGCATGGCCCCACACATGTTGGGTGTACTTCAGAGGCAAAAGCAAACTCGCTTCAGTAGAAGCTGATGTCCAATAAGTTAGGGACAGAATTTACCTTATGTTTCAAAGATGCACAGCCTGACCTTATCATCAGATTTGTACAGATCCATTCCACATATAATCACAGGAAGTCATTGTAAGGTTAAAAGTATAAAATGTTTTGTTGTGTTAGCAAAAGGTAAAAAGTTACACAAGTCAAGAAGTAATGGTATAATCTTCAAAGTCAAAGGCTTCATTCTCCAAGAGACACTCTACCACTGAGCCAATGAAACGATTTGGAGTTATACAATGGAGGGCTGATCCAGGTCCCACACATGGTACCAAATAGCATTTGTTACCAGGGCATTTTCATAAGGACACATGGGATAAACTTGGACACTTGCATTAAGAGAGAAACTAACACTATTATAAAATAGGTTTTAGTAGCAGAAATTGCCTATTAAAAATATGAGATTTGTGATTGATATGTTCAAAGGAAAGCATTACCGATTCATACTGCATATATGAAAAGTATAAATGCCAATAAGTCTTTAACACTGATGTCCACTAAATATTTTTGGGGACATATGTGCTATCATGCATTATAAGGGAATTGTATTTTTATATGCAAAATTCTCTTCTGTGCTGTGATTATTTATCCTAATGCATTGTGTTGTTACATGAACCACAGCTAGGAACATGAAATCTTAATATGAAAATCATATATTAGATACCTCCATGAAACTGTTTCATTTATGTTGTCATATAAAATGTATATTTGCTCATTTTTGTACATTGTTTGTAGGTCTATAAATATCTTGATGTGGTCCATGGGATTTGTAGGAATAATTTATTTTTCACTGAAGAGAAGAAATAAGAGCTAAATCTATATATAAAAGTCCAGTGATGGGGTCAGGTAAATAAAGAAAAAATTGCCTTGCTCCCTGACTTTAGGGAGCAAGTTTTTGTATTTTTCCCTATCCACTCATCTACATGAGAAGGCAACAGAAATGGGTTGAAGTTGAAAAAAAAACAGTAGAGTGCCCCAAACTTCAGAGTCATTTTGCTCTTACTGGGTAAATAGCCTTTATGTGAGTAATAACTAAATATAGTCCAGCCTTCAGAGATTAAAATCAGGAGGAACAGAATGTTTACCCTATACCATAGTGAGATTGTAAACCAAGAACCCCAAGTCCAGTAGCCAGAAAGTTTATTCCAAAGAGAAGACAGACTTTAGCCTCAGGGAGCACTCTCTTTGTTCTAAAGAAGTAAACACCTGGGGCTGAGTTTCCTACTAAAAATGAGAGTCCTCCTAGCCAAGATTCTAAGGGAAATGTCACTATAAAGAGAGAAAAAAAAGAATCAGGTTTTTTCTCCTTCAAGATTTGTTGTGAAATCATGTCTAGGGTTTGTTTTTTCTAAAAAAAAAAAAATAGCATGAACTGATGCTGAGTGAAATGAGCAGAGCCAGGAGATCATTATACACGGCAACAACAATACTATATGACGATCAATTCTGAAGGACATGGCTCTCTTCAACAACGAAATGTTTCAAACCACTTCTAATTGTTCACTGAAGAAAACCATATACACCCAGAGAGAGGGATGTGAAATGTGGACCACAACATAACATTCTCATACTCTAGATTGATGTTTGCTTACATTGTGTTTCCTTTATCTGATATGTCTTTTGTGTAGATAAGATCTTTCTTGCACAACAATGATAAGTTTTGGAAATATGCATACATACATTCAATTTGTCAAGTATTTTAACATAATTAATATGTAGTGGATATCCTGCCATCTAGGGGAGGGGTGGGGGATAGGGGGAAAAATTTGTAGCAGAAAGCTATGTAAGGGTTAATGTTGAAGAATTACCCACACATATGTTATGCAAATAAAATAAAATTTTAAAAAAAATAAATAAATAAAAGCTATATTTTTAAAAAGATTCTGCAGTTTGAATTAAAAGAGCACAGTCAAGCCCACTTTCCCCATTGGGAAGCTATGGCAAAGGATTGTAAATGAAGACAATACAGAAGCACTGAGAAGCTCCCCAGCCACAAAGGGCTCTGTCTAATAGTGTCTGTCAGAGGCAAAAATGTATATATGTGGAGAAATATGGAGAGCAGAGAATGTTTTATTGTTACTTTTTTAAAATAAATATTAAGTGCCTCCTATGCGACAACCACTGTACTAAGTGCTTGAGATACAAAAAAAAAGACAGTTCCTGCCTTCAAGAAGCCTACCATCTAATGGGAAGATGATATACAAACATTATACAAAGCAATAGGAAGATGATATACAAATAGTTATATATATATGTATATATATATATATATATATATTGCAGTAGGAATATGATAGGCAAACAGATATATACAAAACAAGATACATACAAGATAAATAGGAAATAGTGGAAAGATTAGAATTAGACAGTAGAATTAAGAGGGGGTTGGGGTAACTGCTACTTTTTAAATTGCTTTGCTTTGAATCAACTATGTCCTACAGATAATAATTAAAGTTCAATGCATTGGGGCTTTGAAACTTTAGTGGTTGTGGTCTCAGAGTTCCTTTAACATGTAATATCTTTCTCTGTAATTTCTTTACTAGGTGGAAGTGCCCTTAGGTGCTATACACATGTACGGCATTCTCATAAAGATATTCAGAAGATAATAATATAGGTCAACATTGTCCTCAACACATTTTAAGAGGATTAATATTGTCTCTGGTTTGTTCTGTTAAAAAAAAAATTTCCAGTCCCAGAGAAACCTTATAAAGCAAACTCTCTCAATGTTTTCAAAATTACTTCATCCCTAGCATGGAATTGTTCTGTGTGTAATTGGTCTGGTCCAAACACTTTTCCCAGCTTCATATTCCTAAATGTCATTTCACTTCTTTGCCCAGTACATTTTATAACTTAATGTCCAAATATGAAGGTTCCTCTTCCATTGATGATGGAAATTATTATAATTATATGCATAATTATGGAAACAAGAACAATTTTTTTTTCTTTTTTTGACATTTGTTGTCCTATCTGTTGCATCTATAAATGTCCTTGTGACCCATAAAAAGTTAGAGACATAGTTTTGGGGTAATTAATCATTTTTATTAATAATACTTGTATATCATTAAAAGGATTGTCATTTGACCCTTAGACCAAACACAAATCATAGAACCTACTCAAAACTTATATACTGTTGGAAGAGTGAGTGTTCCTGAGGGTAGAAATTGTTTAGCAATTTATGAGAAGACGGATATTATGAGAACTTGAGCTATTCTAATGAAGAATCATTATGTGATTCTGATCACTCAGTTTTGATCGAAGAAATGTATTTTCATCTGTCTGGCAAAAGGTAGAATCCACATTTTCCCAGACCTGTGTGAGTAAAATATGAGTTGGGATCCACAAATCCACCTAAGTACACTTTTTAAACAGATCTGAGTTATCCCTCTCAGAATCAGCCCTGTGCTTCAAAGCCTGCCTGAGTAACTTAAAGGGACTGATTTCTAAATGAAGAAATAAAAAGGGGAAACTCTTGGCCTGATTCAATAATTAACTATTAAATAAACAAGATAAATAATCATTTATCTGACCTTAAGAAGATAGAAATTATCAAGAATCAGTTGAACAAAAACAAGAAAATGAAAAGATAGAGAAAAACATGAAATATCTCCTAGGAAAAACATCTGACCTGGAAAATAGATCTAGGAGAGACAATCTAAGGATTATAGGGCTTCCTGAAAGCCATGATGAAAAAAAGAACCTGGATACTATATTCCAGGAAATCATAAAAGAAAACTGCCCTGATATTTTACACCCAGAAGGCAAAATACTCCTTGAAACAATCCACTGATCACCTGCTGAAAGAAACCCAAAAATTAAGTCCCCCAGAAATATCATGGCTAAATTCCAGAACTATCATACCAAGGAAAAGATATTACAAGAAGCCAGAAAGAAACAATTTAAATATCGGGGAGCTACAATTAGGATCACACAGGACCTAGCAGCTTCTACTTTGAAGGATCGAAGGGCCTGGAATCAGATATTCCGTAGGGCAAAGGAACTTGGATTGCAGCCAAGAATAAGTTACCCAGCTAGAATGAGCATTATCTTCCAGGGAAGAAGATGGTCATTCAATGATATAGGAGAATTTCACCTATTTCTACTGAAAAGACCAGAACTGAACAAAAAATTTGATCTACAAACACAGAACACAAGAGAAACATAAAAAGGTAACAAGAAAAAATAACTCTTGAGAACTATATTTATGTTATAGATACTTATAGAATGAGGGTTGATTTTGTGAATCGATTATTACATTATGATTATGATATGATTACTGTGATTTTATGATTATTATCATATGATTACTGTGATTTTATGATTATTATTATATGTTTATTGTGATTTTATGAATCTTATGATATGATAAACTGAAAAAGAAATTAGAGGTAGAAAAGGGATAACACTAGAAGAAGAGGAAAAGGAGGTAAAATAAGGGAAATTACATCACATGTAGAGGCAAAGAAAACCTATAATGATTGAGGGGAGAAAAGGGAGGGGAATGAGAATTGGGTTAATCTCCATCTCATCAGATTTGGCTCAGAGGGAATAATAGACGTACTTATAAGGAAACTGGAGGGAAAGGGGGGAAAAAGGGAGTGGGTGGGGCTCTAAAGGGGAAGGATTGTTTGAGGGAAGTGGTTTTCAAAAGCAAAATAGTAGGGAGGAGGGAAAGGTGATAAGAAAGAGAAAAGCATAAGTTAGGGTAAATAAGATGACAGGAAATACAGAATTAGTTATTTTAACTGTGAATGTGAATGGAATGAACTCTCCCTTAAAGCAGAAGCAGATAGCAGAGTGGATTAAAAACCAGAATCCAACAATATGTTGTATACAAGAAACACATCTAAAACATAGAGATACATACAGGGTGAAGGTAAAAGGCTGGAGCAGAATCTATTATGCTTCAGGTGAACAAAAAAAAGCAGGGGTAGCAATCCTGATCTCAGACCAAGTAAAAGCAAAGATAGACTT
>JAJPUD010001662.1:1862-48458 GCA_023553655.1 Myrmecobius fasciatus | reverse complement strand
AAAAAAAAAGAAGAAGATAGAAATTATTTGGGTCCCATGCCAAGTTTCCTATAGATTTGTATTTGCTTTCACTGCTTTTTTGCTGTTTTATGAGGTGATACTGTTAATAATCTTCAGTGAGGGGGGCAGCTAGGTGGTACAATGGAGAGCACCAGCCCTGAATTCAGGAAGATCTGAGTTCAAATCTGACCTTAGACCTTCTTAGTTGTGTGACCCTGGGCAAATCACTTAACCCCAACTGCCTCAGCAAAGTAAATAAATAAATAATCTTCAATGACGTCCATAATCATTCAAAAGATAATGGCCTAATAATTCACATAGGAAAAACTCAATGGATTAAAAATACATATTTTCGGAGCATGCAGTTGTATGGGTCTTATTAAATTTATTTTGATTTATTAAATTAGTAAATATAATACATTTAGGACAGGTGTTATAGATGGACAATGAATTAGGATCAGAATTAAATCAGAGGGAAATGAGCTGGATTCTATTTAGGATGCTGCTTCTGACTTTTAGCAATTCCAAGGTACTATCTTAATGACCTTTCTTTTCAGCCCAAATATGTCTACCAAAGATGGTGTATAGTTATGAATCATGGAACACTACAATTTCCTAAGAAATAGAGCTTCGGGTCATTCAGCAGATAATGAAGAAACATATGGAAAATACAAATATGTTTCAGCATATTTTCAATGGCAACTTATAACCATGAAGTGGTATAACATTGAGGAAAATGAGTTGGGCCAGCCATATGACAAAAACAAGAGAGCAGATGGACAGTCTGAGTGCTCCAATAGTGTCAAAGAAATATAAAAAGACCTAGAGGTAATGTTCAGCATATTGGAAGGTTCCCCTGTAGAAAGTCCTTGGATCAACAGAGACAAAGATCATACAGGGTGAGAAAGCATTTGGATTGGTAGAGGACGTGTTCACATCAATTATAGATCCATTGATAGAAAAATGCTTTAAGTACTGGAATTCGCAAGTTTATCACTTTTTAAATTTTGTGATTATGTTTTAAATACTCTTTTTTATGGTTACTGTTTAGAATAAAAATAAAAATATATTTCAGAGTAGAGGGGACTTTTAAAAACAAATGATCCCCCAAACTCCACATTCCCTTGACCAGATGCTCAACGTCCGGCTAGTATAAATCTGATGATTCTATGGGCATTCTTTGGTAGCCACAATTTTTGGAAAAGTCAGCTAGGGCAAAGGCTAGTCAGTGGAGGCAGAAGAGTTCAAAGAATAACCCATAATTAGGTTTTTCTGGTCTGCCAGGTGGTCCTGAAAGATGCTGGTAGCTATGGTAGCAAGGTCTTCCTTCTACTTTCCCCCTTCTTCCTGTCTCCCCCCCCCCATTTCCCCTCCTCCTTTTCCACTGCCAATTCTAACCTTAAAATACACAACAGGTCACTCTCAGGTGTGTGTAGAGGGTAGGGAACCTCCCCTACTAGGCTGACCCCATAGGCAGCAACATGATCAGCACTTAGCCAGAGCATTTGTAGAAAATGCTCTCTGGCCCCCAGGTGTCTCCATGGCAGCTCCCTGTAGAAATGTTGTTGAAATGACTGGAAATGTGAGCTGTACCAAATATCTCCAATTTCCACAGGGAGGAGAAAGCCCCAGGGCCTCCTGACTGTGTTTTTCTGCATGGAAGGGGCCATCACCTGTTTTGACACTATTACTCATGTTTAGCTTCGGCAGCAACTACTTTTCACAGCTCAGGAATCAGATGTCATTGACATCTTACAATTGGAGCTTAAGATGGGGGAGGGTGGGTCACTAGCCCATTTTGGGGAAAGGCAAAAGTCCTCATTCATTCATTTAATAAAATTAAGAACTTATATCTTTAATGTACTCACACACATAAAAAAAATTCTTATCTGTCAAGGAATAAATTCTGGATTCCAGAACATTGATTTTTTAAGACACTTAATCACATATATATATATATATGCACCTATATGCATACAAACATGTGTGCATATTGAAAAAACTCAATTACATCATCATATAGTATTATAATTTAAAATATATTAAGTATATATTTATGTATTATATATAGTTAACAATTTATGAGGTAATATGGTTGATGTTCAATGGCATCCACAATCTTTTTTCCTTTTTCCCCACCTTTCTTTTTCTTTCTCCCTTTATATTCTTGAACTTTACAATCTTCTTTCCTTCCTTTCTTTTTTCTTTATATTCCTGAATTTTGGTGTTTTCAGCTATCATTTACAGAGCACTTTAAGGTTTGCAAAGTATATTACAAATAATTTTGATTCTCACAACAACCCTGAGAAGTAGGTGTTGCTATTATGTCCACTGCATAGATGAGAAAAATGAAGGCTTTGCCCAGGTGACACTTCTATTAAATATCTGCATCAGGATTTGAATTCGGGTCTTCTTAATTCCAGGTCCAACATTCTATTTACTGCAGCTAATTTCACTTCTTCATCTATCAAAGTAGTGTTGTGAGGATCATATAATACAACCAATAGGAAGGCTTAAAAATGTCCAGAGTGCTATAGAAATATTTTAAAAGCTAATAAATCAATAAAAACAACATAAAAAGAAAACTGGAGCTTCAGTTTTACTGAGGTGGTTAAGTCAAGCAATTTCCTGTAGAAATTTTACTCTATAACTTCCAAAGCCTTCTGGATTTGCAGTCTTTGTATAAAATTTGGCCAGCAATGTGATGTAATGGATAGAGGGGCCAGCCTAAGGGTTGGGAATAGAGGGGTTCAAGTCTTGACTATGATACTGACTGCATGAACATGGAAAGTGCTCAGGCTCTTAAGTATTAATAGCAGAAGCACTGGTAGTTTTGCATCAGCAAAGGGCATTTCCATATTGGAAGGAACCTATATGAAGAAATCATAGGTTTAGTTTTTTTTAAATTTTCAATAATATTTTATTTTTCTAAATATATGTAAAGAGTGTCCCAATTTTTCTTCCTCCGTCCCTTACCTCTCCCTCTCCAAGACAGCAAGAAATCTGATATAAGTTTAATATGTGCAGTTCTTTTAAACATATTTCCATATTTGTCATGTTGTACCAAAAAATCTGACCAAAAGTGAAAAAACATGAGAAAGAAAGAAAGAAACAAAAAAGTGAAAATACTATGCTTCAATCCATACTTGGTCTCCGTAATTCTCTCTCTGGATGTGGATGACATAGAAATCATAGATTTAGACCAAAATATATGTATACAAAAATCATATGTGTCTTATGTATATGTATATGTACATAAGACACATATGATATATGTGAGATGGAGAGAAGGAAAGAGGGAAAGAGAAAGGGAAATGCAAGGAATAAGAAAGCAGGAGGGAAAAAGGAAGTAGGGAGGGAGGAAGAAAAGAAGGAAGGAAGGAAAAGAGAGGAAGAGTGAGAGAAGGAGGAAAGTACATAAGATAAAGGAGATATAGTGGTAAGATAACTAGATTGATATATGCTCTACCATTGGGTGTGGGATCTTGATCAAGTGTGGTAACTTTTCAAAATCTTGTTTTCATGATCTGTAAAAAATGAAGACTAAATCAGAGATGTCAAACTAAATCAGTCTCTGTCAAACAGAGAAGCCTAAAGCCCTCAACATTCCCTAGCTCAGCCTGATGCAGATCAAAGTATAATTGGGATATATTTTACAAAAGTAAAAATTGCAACATACATAATGATAATATATGATTAGGGATGATTCTGTATGATTTAATGTCCCTTGTTCTATTTGAGTTTGCCATCAAGAAAACTTCTCAGAGTGGACAAAAAGCATTATTCATTTATATGTGATACAATCTTATGTCAGATACTATAGAGACAAAGGTATGAGGGTACAGCTCAGAGGAAGACCTATTCTAGGAAATGAATTGAAGCCATATCTCATATAAAAAGAAAATTCCTTGATCATTTAAAAAAAAATTGAAACGTCTCTCATTTTGATATGATCTACCCTAATGTACATACTCCTTTCAACAATGCAAATCATAGCCCTGCTTCTCCTTGGTGACAAGAATCAAATAAATCTGCACAGGGAGTCCACACAACATGCTAGGGGCTATCCTGTAGATTCCTTTATGTTAGGTATGTGTCAGTGGAGCACAGAAGCTGCCTATTGATTGCTTTCTTTTTGTCACTAAAATCTAAAATATTCAAGTTTAAATCTGAAGCATTTTCAAATGGTGTAATTTTTTTTAAGATTGGATATCTGTACGTGTGTGTGTGTGTGTGTGTGTGTGTGTGTGTGTGTGTGTGTGTGTGTGTGTAGTATATATGGTAACCTCATCCATCAAGAAAATGGCATGGAGCCTCACTGACAGTTTACATTGGCCATTATTATGAATCACTGGTCAATTCACATATGTATCTCCCTCGAGTCCAAAGCAAACATAGAGTGTATATTGTTCACCATTTTCTAATCAGAACAGTCAATTCTAGCCCCCTACAGGTATGCTAATGTTTCCTCAGCTAGACACTCACAGAGAGGTCTTCAGAAGAACACTGCTTCAGGCAACGTTTTTACTTTATAGCAGTCTGTAATCGGCATATATCCTTCTTGCCAGGGATTTCCTGTAATAAATACTTTTGTCATCTTGACTAAGGAAGCTGTTGACCTGAAACACCTTGTGCTGAAATATTGCCTTTGCTGACATTCTCAGTAGCAAGCTGCTCTGGTGGTTTGGTTTTGTTTGGAGGTGCATTTTTGCAAGGGAAAGGAAAAGGTGAGGGAAGGGTATAGATTGGGTAACCAGAAAATTAGTTAGAGATAGTGATTGGTTCCGACAGAAAGATTTTGGTTTTGTCACTTGTTACTGAAATTTTAAAAAGACAATGCAAGAAAAGCTGTTCCTATTAAGGGACAACAAGTGGTTTAATTAAATTTAAATGATCACCATTTAATAGCTTATATTTATATAATAATAACAACAACTGTTTGAAGATTTTCAGACCACTTTATCTCATTTGATCTTTACAAAAACCCTGAAGGTAGATGTTATTAATTTTCTTTTTTTTTATTTCCTATATCTATTATTTCATTGTTATACTCAACTCTTGGTCAGGAACTTCCCCTAGTATCACAGATCAGCGCCTATTCTGCAAATAATGTTCTTAGCTAGTTGTCTGACTCACTGAGAAGTTAAGAGACTTGCTGGTGATCGTACATCCAAACTGTGTCACAGACAGGATTTGACCTGGCTCTTTCTAACTCAAACTCCAATTCTCTCTACCCACTACACTACATTGTCTCTCATTCCTGTTTTTCAAATGAGAAAACTAAGGATCCATAGGGGTTAAGTAATTTCCCCAATATCATACAGTTAATATATGTGACCGATTTGAATCCAAGACTTCTTGACTCTGAGACCAGCCCATGATCAATACTTTTTTATCAAGGTTTAATATAGGGGGAGATAATAAATACAATACAAGATAAATAATGCTAATATATGGTTTTCTAAATCAATATATGTGATCACAGGGATCCTTCTGCATAGTTTAATTGTTCTGTTTCTATTCTATTTTATTCTATTCTATAGAACAACATAGTTTTATGTTTGACACCACTGTTCCACAGGACAGGAAGTACTATAAGATATTTTCCCTGCCAACAGAATTTATAATTGAGCTGGGGAGAAATGAGGTACATGGGAGGTGGAAGGGGGAGGGCGAAAACAGCAAAAAAAAAAATACTAGACCATGTATAGTAAGCACCAAATAAAAAAGAAAAAAAAACTGAAAAGAAAAAAAATGTTTTGAAAAAGAAGTAAATGGAAATCTTTGTTTACTTTGTCTACATATATGTCAGCCAGCTAAATGACACATGGTCTGGATTAAGTGCTGAGCCTGGAGTCCATAAGACTCATCTTTTCAGTTTAAATCTGGCCTAAGACAGTTACTAGTGGTGTAACCCTGGGCAATTTACTTAACCCTATTTGCCTCAGTTTCCTCATCTGTAAGTGATCGGGAAAAGGAAATGGCAAACCACTCTAGTATCTATGCCAAGAAAACCCCAAATGGGATCATGAAGAGCTGGGCATGACAGAAAATGAATAAACAATAACAACAAAAGAACATGGTGATCAGGGAAGGCTTTATAGAAAAGAAAGATAGATTGGAACTTGGAAATCTCAATGGTCAATTAAATGGCCAGTGAGCATTTATTAAGTGCCTGCTTAGCGAAGGCATTGTGCAGAGTTCGGGATGCAAAGACAAAAATGAAACAGTCTCTCCTTCAAGAAAATAACAGTCTGTTGTAGAAAATAATGTGCACAGAAATAAATAATAAATAGTAAACACAAGATAATCTGGAGGGAAGCAATTAGAAGAAACTTGCCCTAGGAGATAGTACTCAAGATGAGATGTGGAAGAAACTGTGATTCAGGTAAACAGAGACAAAGTGACTTGTTCACAGTGTGATAAGTTTGCAATCCAATAAGTTTTAGATTTGAACTCAGGACTTTCTGACTCTAAACCCAGCACTCTATCCACTGTCCCATCTAGCACCTTCCATATATAGTTTAAAGGCTTTTAAACTACATATAGAATAAAAGCAAAAAAAAATAATGTAATTTAGGAACAGAAACAAGGGTGAAGATTGGAGTCAGTTCCATAACTGTACTGGACAAAGAGAAATCATCAATTTTTATTTAATCAAGGAGAAAAAGATGAAATTTCAGGAATTGTTTAAATTATGGTGAAAGAAATTGCTGATTTCTGTTCTCCACTTCTGAAATGAAATAATAATTCATTTCTATAGCATTTTCAAGTTTTCAAACCCATCTGAAGTCAATAATACAAGTTTTGTCATCTCCATTCTACAAAGGAGGAAACTGAGACTGGAAAAGATAAAGTCATCTCTATCTAGATGATTCCTAAATTTATAGTCACTCTACAACAATCAAAAGTTTAACCTTTAAGAATTCATGTGATTTTTAATCTTATTTTTACTTTCAAGTTGACAACCTTATACGTTCATGGCTATGCACAGTACAGACAGAATGTTGTAGGTGATGTTGAAATTGCACTAATCTAGGGATCTTCTGGAAAAATAGGAAAGTAACTAAGGGTTAAAAGAGGCTGCCATCTTAAGCTCCTTCCAGCTCATTCTGAAACCAAACTTTTCTGTGCTCAAAGGGAAACAAGGAGGGGCATATATCTGTATGGAGTGGGATGCTCGACCAGGTGGGGAAGGCACTCTTTTGGGGTGGGGTGCTTAGTCAGGAGAAGAAGAGCACTCTCCCAGGGGAACCTCTTGGTAAGCACTAGTTCTGCTTTTAAAACTGCTGGAGCACTTAAAAGGAGATGTAGGGGACAGCAGAGGAACACATGGAATTGATCATCTCAGGTGCTGGCAGAGGAGGCTGAGTAGCTCAAGTCCAACAATCTCTCCCTTAATTTTCAGAGGGAAGCTAAGGTAGAAAAGTTAATAGCAGTTGTAGTTAGTATACAGTACAACTCCCTCACACCTCCCCATCTGACACAGTGCAAGGTAAGATTCAGACTTTTAAAAAATTAGTTTAAGAATTTTATTTGCTATACAGTTTCTATGGTACTGTAGAGTTCATGTGCTTTGAAAAGTGAATATTATCTGAAATCAATTTTTATTGAGATGTTAATACAAAAGGTCATAGAATTCTAGGGGATTACTAATAAGAAAAATGTTTTTATGTGTTATCAGCTTCGTTTTGTGTATTGTATTTTGTGGGTTACTGTGTTAGAAAAAGTGCATGTTTCTTTTTTTTTTTTAATTTTATTTGCATAACATATGTGTGGGTAATTCTTCAACAATAACCCTTACATAGCTTTCCGTTACAAATTTTTCCCCCAACTCCCCACCCCTCCCCTAGATGGCAGGATATCCACTACATGTTAATTATGTTAAAATATTGGCAAATCGAATATATGTATAGATATTTCCAAACTTATCATTGTTGTGCAAGAAAAATCTTATCTACACAAACGATATATCAGATAAAGGAAACACAATGTAAGCAAACATCAATCAAGGAGTATGAGAATGTTATGTTGTGGTCCACATTTCACATCCCTCTCTCTGGGTGTATATGGCTTTCTTCAGTGAACAATTGGAGGTGGTTTGAAACATTTCATTGTTGAAGAGAGCCATGTCCATCAGAATTGATCGTCATATAGTATTGTTGTTGCCGTGTGCAATGATCTCCTGGTTCTGCTCATTTCACTCAGCATCAGTTCATGTAAGTCTCTGTAGGCCTCTCTGAAATCATCCTGCTGGTCATTTCTTACAGAATGATAATATTCCATGACATTCATATACCATAATTTATTCAGCCATTCTCCAACTGATGGGCATCTATTCAATTTCCAGTTTCTAGCCACTACAAAAAGGGCTGCCACAAACATTCTTGCACATGTGGGGCCTTTTCCTTCAAAAGTGCATGTTTCTAAATCACTATTGATTAGAGAAGTGCAAATTAAAATGACACTGAGGTACTGCTTCACACCTCTCAGACTGCTGAAATGAGAGGAAAAGATAATGATAAATTTTGGAGGGGATGTGGGAAAACTGGGACATCAATGTATTGTTAGTAGAGTTGTGAATTGATCCAACCATTCTGGAGAGCAATTTGGAACTATGCCCAAAGGGCTATCAAATTGTGCATACCCTTTGATCCATCAGTGCTGCTAAAGAAATAATAAAAAAAGAGAGAGAGAAAGGACCCATATGGGCAAAAATGTTTGTAGCAGGTCTTTCTGCAGAGGCAGGGAACTGGAAATTGACTGGATGCCTATCAGTTGGCTAAATAAGTTATGGTATATGAATAATAGAATATTATTGTTCTATAAGAAATTTTGAGCAGGCTGGTTTCAGAAAAGCCTGGAAAGACTTACATGAACTGATGCTAAGTGAAATGAGCAGAACAAAGAGAACATTGTACACAGTTACAACAACACAATGTGATGATCAACTGTGATGGACTTGGCACTTCTCAACAATGAGGTGATTCAAGGCAATTCCAATAGACTTGGGATGGAAAATTCCAATCCATGGACTATTATCATACCTTTTTCATGGTTTCCGGGCTTCCAGGCTTTTCTTACTCCAATCCATTCTCTACAGAGCTGCCAAAATTATTGTTCTCAAACACAGATCTGACCCAATCATTCTGCTGTGACTTTCAGTGGTACCTTTTTGCTTCTAGGATAAAATGTAAACTTTTTAACCTGACATTTGAGGTCCCTGACACCCTCAGATACACTCAGTCCCAACTTACCTTTCCACCTGTATTTCACATTACTTTCCTTCCACACTCTATATTCCAGCCAATCTGGACTGCTACTTCTTTCTCCAAATTGGCATCATATCTATATATGAATAACTATCTCCCAAGATTGTTGTGAACATCAAATGAGATAAATGACTGTTAGGTAGGTTCTATTATTATCTCCATTTTACATATAAGGAAACTGAGGCAGACAGAGATTAAGTGACTTGCCTAGGGTCTGATTTAAATTCAGGATTTCTTGACTCTAGTAGGCTCAGCTTTCTATTCATTGAACCATCTAGCTGCCTCATATTTGTAAAAATACTTTCAAACTTTTTTTTCTTTGCAATTGAGGTTAAGTGACTTGCCCAGGATCACACAGCTAGGAAATGTGAAGTGTCTGAGATCAGATTTGAACTCAGGTCTTCCTGACTCCAGAGCTGGTGCTCTATCCACTGCACCACCTAGCTGCCTCTACTTTCAAACTTTATAATGCTAGCTGTTGATTTTTGTTATTGGTTGTTTTCTATTGCCTTTGTGCATTTATACAACTACCTATCATACTTAGAACTGTATTCCCTCCTCATCCCTGCCTTTCAGAATCCAGGTATTTAAGGCTAATTTCAGGTGCCACTGATCTTCCCTGTTGTCCATACTTTCTTCCCCTTTCAAATTAACTTGTATTTACTAAATCTAGATGCTTCATATAATGCTGTAATATATGCTGTATCCCCCAGAAGAATGGAAGCTCTTTGAAGTGAACAGATATTTCATTTGAGAGGTTTACATGTTTAGCAATAGCATAGTGTTTTGTATATAGTAGGCACTTAATAAATGTGTGTTTAATTTAACTGAACTGAATGGCATTACCCTGAATCACTCAACGTACTGTCAAAACAGAAACTTGAACCCAAGCATTGACTCCAAACTTGCATTCTTTCCATTACAAAACACTTCCATTTCCCCATTTTGCTGTTTACCCAAATCTTTCAAGCTTTCTCAAGTCTCACCTTCCCCATAGAGCCTTCTCTGATGAGCACAATCCATTGAGGCCACTATGGCTATCTATAACTTTAATAGATAGCAATACAATATTTTGTTGCAATTTAACTTCTTTTACTGTATCCCAACTTTATTATAAGTTCCTTTTAGGTAGTCACCATACCTGATGGTTTTCTGCCACCCCCAAAGTGCCTAGCATAGTGTTTAGCACATAGGTGGTGCTCAGAAAATATTTGAATTCTAATTAAATTAGTGGAGGTAGTAATTGATTTTTATTCTAGTCCTTACTTATAAAGATTTAGGAAATGTATTAAAATTGTATGGAAACGCACACTGAAAATAATTCATCAACTGGCAAGTATTTATCTCCAATACTGTATCTAGAAGGACTTGTATACCCCTTCCTCCAAGGGAGGTAAGGAAATAAGTATTTATATAATGCCTATCACATGTCAGGAAAGGTATCAAGCACTTTGTTTTTTTGTTTGAGGTTTTTTTATAACAAATATCTCATTTTAACCATAACAACCCAGAGAGATTGGTACTCTTATCATCCCCGTTTTACAGTGAATGAACTGAGGGAAATAGAAATTAAGTGACTTGTCCAGGGTCATATCACTAGTAACTGCCTATATCTAGATTGAACTCAGGTCTTCTTTTTCTATCCCTTTTTACCACTACCACTGCCTCAAATGCAATTACTGCATCATTGATTTCTCCTTGTTGTAGTCTCCTCCATCATTCTGGGAGGGGTCCAAGATCTGATAACTGGAGTGGGCCACACCACTTAAATCTCAACCTTTGCTACTTACTACTAACAAGCCATTTCATTTTTATCAGACTCAATTTTCTACTCTGTAAAGTGGCAATAATAATATTATCCACCTTATCTACTCTATAGAATGATCATGAGTACACAATGAGCTGATAATGTGGCTAAAGTTAAAGGCTAAAGTCATCTTTGATAAACTGTAAAGTGCTAAGCAAGTATAAGTTGTTAATATTGCCCTGCTAAAACTCCAAGGCATTCTAGCATACATCAATTTCTATCAACAGAAAAAAGCCATCTCTGACCAAATGGAAGCAAGGACTTCTGCTCTACCAGGCTTCTTTTACTTCTCCTTTCTCTAAAATGTCAGTGGATAGAGATCAGTAACTTGGACTGTTGACATCAACAGAGGGTCACACATTTCAAGTATGTGTTTACCTTTTTATGTGTATTTGTCAAGATTTCTTTTCCCTCATCCATGTATTTTTCAACTGCCATCAATTTCAACTTCTCTATCTTAATAGTCTATGTGTGTGTTCAAATTTAAGTTTATTTCAAATGGCATTTTGGTTGAAATGTATACCTAAATGATCACATTAAATATTTTGCACAGGATTTTGGCCTTAAACTTATCTCTAAGTAGCACATTTGCCAAAGGAAAAATGGTAAATCAAGCAAGCTTGAGGAAAGTGATCAGCAACCTGCATTTTCCACTGTATGATCATTAAATCACACTCACTGGGCAACAAAACCAGGCAATAAGAGATATGTGTCCAGGACTTTATTGAATTTTGCTCCATAGGAAATGTTAAGAATTTGTGAAACTAACCCAAGAGTTATTCCTACTGTATTCTTGTTATTAGGATTACAAGCAAGCCAAAGGGTCCCTGGATATTTGCTTTTCACTGGACAGCGGATCTTTGTTAGAAATCACTTAGGGTGCCCCACCTCTGTTTGCAAACTAATACATGCTTTAACTCCCGGTTTTCAATCTGACACAGGTTTGTGTGTGGGAAAACACATGAGTCCTGAAGCCTGACCTGCATTTATGCCTTAAAAGGGAAAGAGGAAAGAGCAGCTTTGGAAAGAGCTTACCAAAAGGCAAATCTATCCATCCAAAGGAAGTTTAATAAAGCCTGAAAACTATCCCCTTTCTGATGATCCTAGACGGCATTGTGAAAAGGCATTCTATGGCATTGAAGTGACAAGCAAAGAAGTAGCTATTGTCACAATTTTCACCTCAGTGAGTCACATATAATTTTAATCTCTGTAGGGCCTGGAGTCCCTGAATCTGAGAAAAATTGGATGGATGCCCATGGCACAACAGCATCCTAGAGATTTCCTCTGTGCACTTCTTCTCTACTCTACTCTCTGTCAATTGCCTCCATTGTTGATGAACAATCTCCCAGGTAACTACTCCATTTTCCTTCATATCTGTGCCTGGCTCCACTTCACAAAATACTTTATCCTCTGCCCTGTCCCTCCCCTCTTCAACTTTCTTTTATGTGTTGTTTTCCCTTATTAGATTGTAAGTTTCCTGAGAGGAAGAATTGTCTCTCTTTTCCTTATTTATATTCCTAGCATTTAGCACAGTGCCCAGCACATAGTGGATGCTTAATAATGTTTAGTGAATTGAACTCAATTGGACTTTCACAAATCTTGAAGCTTCCAGGCAGTTCAGAATGAAGAAATGAAAAGAATAATGACCTAGGAGCTAGGATCCTTGGCTTAGAGTCCTGGCTTTGCCCAATAGTGACAGAACAACCTTTTGCAATAGCTACAACATCAATAACAATTGCTCACATTTGAATATTCATCACAGCTTCCAAATCATTTTCACATACATCATCTTAGGTGTCATGTCTTATGCACTGTACATACCCAACTTCCCTCACATATGAAACTCTTTATTCAGTCACAGTCCTTCAGAACTTTAGTTTTGAATTACTGCAATAGTTTCCAATTGATCCCTCTTCAAAAAGTCTCTCCTCTCTAGAGTCTATTCTCCATATATCTGCCAAAGTGATTTTTCTAAAGCCCAAACAAGACCGTGTCACTTTTCTACTCAATAAATTTCAGTGCTTTCCTATTACCTCTGGGGGCAAACAAGTCTTTGCACCTCTGTTTGATATTAAAAGCCCTTTACCACCTCACTCCAATCTACTTATCTAGCCTTGATATAGATTATTCCCCTTTGTGCATTCACATACTTGGAATTCACTCCATCTTCACTTCTGCTTCTTAGTAACCAGAGAGGAGAGTTCAAGATCCAATGCTACAACCTAGCAAGTCATACAAACTTTGGCAAGACATTGGAGCCCCTATTATGTACAGACATTGCATTAAGACACCTTTTAATAAATAAATAAATAAATAAATAAAATAAAAACACAACAATTCTGAGAAGTAAATACAATTATTTCCCCCATTTTACAGTTAAGGAAACTGAGGCAAGCCGATTAGCTTACTTGCCCAGAATCACACAGTTAATAAATACCCTACATCAAATTTGAACTTAGAGCTTCCTGAGTTCATTGGTAAAATTAAGTGGTCAGACTAGATTGGTTTTTAGCCTTTTTTGTGTCATGGATCCTTTTGACAGTCTGGTAAAGTCTTCTGAACTTCCTTCTGGAAATTATGTTTTTAAATATATATAATAAAAAATACAACTAGAATAGAAACAAATCATGCTAAAATATAATTATCAAAATATTGTTTAAAACATGTTCCAGGTCCTAGATTATGAACTTCTGATCAATGATCTCCAAGTTTATTTGCAGCATAAAATCTTCTGACCCTGTGGCTAAATGATGTCCAAAATCCTGTCCAGTTCTAAAAGGCCTGTGAAGATAGTGTCATAGCAATAGTAGATAGACAATGCTCTGCGGTGAAGCAAAAGGGAAAGGGCATAGGAGGCAGGGTTCAGACCCTTCCTTGGCGGTCTCATCTTACAAACCCAAGGCTGTTACTGAGACAAAAGTGAAATCCCTTTTGTAACTTACCTTCTCCACGACTCATTTGTAAATGATTCCTTTAGCTAATGAACTCTGAATGTCAAATGCAATCCATCAGGCAAGCCAAGGCGGGAAGTGATGAAATGACCATTCTCTGCAGGAGGGATGTGCTCTCTGGATTTTCCCTGCTCTTGTAGTAATATTCGTCACAGCTAAATTTGAAAATAAAAACCAGATGTAATCACCAGGAGCAGGAAGAATGGTCTTCCTCGTTTTTTTGAAACAATCTGCTAAGTCAATCTGGTAGAAGTAGCCATGGTCCTTGAGATGTTGTCTACTGGGAATTAGCAGTGGCCTCATCCGAGCAAGGGTACCAGACTGAATTGATGAGATTGTGGGACAGGCCACACAGACTAAGGTGAGTAACCATCTCATGCTTCTGCCTTTCTCACTGCTCATTATTCACATAATATAGTTTGTCTTCTAGGAATACTCATGGAATATGGAAATATGATCATGATTCTATAATTTGACATATTCTTGAACTCAAGCTACTGCTTATTCAGGAAGATTGGAACCCAGAAGGAGCTTTGGAGAACATTTAAGATGTTCTAAGACATCAACACTAGGGATAGTGGAAGGAAGAGGAAACTCTTAAGTTAGTGAGGGTCCTGGTGGATGGAATCAAAGGTTCATAGGCTTTAGACTTGGAAAAGACTTTACATATCAGATAATTCAGAAATCTCATTTTACAAATGAGGAAACGAAGACCTCAGAGCAATGAAGAGAATTATCCAGTCATATACTTAGTAACTAGCAGAGTGAGGATTTGAATTCAGACCAGTGGTCTTTCTATTGCACTATACTGGCTTCCTTTCTTCCTTGATCACTCATTCAACAAATATTTAATGTGTTAATCATGTGGCAGCTAGCATCACTATGCTAGCTATCGGGGATACAGAAACAAAAACAATATCATGCTTTTTTGTGGCAATTGGGGCTAAGTAGCTTGCACAGAGTCACATAGCTAGTAAGTGGTTGACACCTGATCTGAACTCAGATCCTCCTAACTTCAGGGCCAATAATCTATCCATTGTCCTTGTTGTTAAAGAGTTTCTATTCTACTGATGAAGATGACACATAGAATAAAGAGGTGGTGAAAAAAGGAAATTACTGTCTTGGAAGTCACAGAGATAGAAAAACTGCAGATTTCTGCTGGTCCCAGGGAGAGCAGAGTCCATTGGCCTAGCCTCTCCCACAAATAATCGCTGGTGACTGGGTTCAGAGAATGTGACAAACAGCAGCAGGGGAAGCAGCAGAGTGAGCCAGGGTGACATATATACAAAATAGATCCAAAATGATTTCAAGGTGGGGCATAGGCAATCAGGGAGAAATCAGGAAAAAAACTTCAGGAAAAAAACATCAGGAAAAGCTGACTTTTGAAAGAAAGTAGGAATTCTAAGAGATAGAGGTAAGACAAAGGATTCCACATTCCACAGGAAATGGAATGACATGTGCCAGGCCAGCAAATACGCTGATTTGGCTCCAAAGTAGAATGCATGCATGAAATAATGTGCAATATGCTTGGAAAAACTGACTAGAGGCAGATTATGACAGGCTTTAATTACCAAACAGAAGGGTTTGTGTTAGATCCACAGACAATAAGAAGCCATGTTGCTGATTGAGGAGGGGAGTAGCATGAGCAGAGATGTATTTCAGCAAATTCACTTCATATCTGCATAGAGAGGATAGATTGGTGATGAGAGAGATTTGAAACAATAAGACCAGACAGTTGTTACACTAGACTAAACAAGAGGTGTCCAGGACCTAGATAAGTGGTAGTTATGTGATTAAAACCATTTTGGGGAGTCAGCATAAAATTTTAACTAATTCCTACATTGCTCTGCCATACGGACCCAGCTTCAAGCTTGACTTGACTGTCTTATACTCTCACTTGGTGTTCAGTTGCAAGCTTGTATTTTAATGCCAAAATTATCATCATCTTTCCATGAAACTTGGTGGTTTCCATTTTATGAACCTTGATTTACTCATCTAAAAAAGGAGAGAATACCAGTCTGCAGAGAGAGATGAACAATGGAAAATAAGAATATGGCTAAACTCATTTGGGAAATTTTCAAGTGTTCAAGGTGACAGAGGAAGCTGATAGCGCAGTGAGTAAAGTTCTGGGTTTGGAGATGGGTAAATCTAGGTTCAAATCTAGCAGGAGCCACTAGACTAACTATATCATCCTGAACAAGTCATTTTAACTCCATTTTTGCCTCAGTTTCTTCAATTGTAAAATGAGGATAATAATCATACTTACCTCAGGGGTTGTTGTGAGTATCGAAATAATATCTATAAAAAGCAGTTAGCAGAGTGACTAGCACATAGTAGGCATTATATAAATACCTATTCACTTTACTCTCCTCCTTCCCAGAGTATCATAGTGGACAAACGACTGGATTAGGTGCCAAATAAACTGCTTTCTAATTCTGGTCCTCTGACTCAGAAAGCAAAGTGCTGATAAGAGAACCCCCTAAGTGCCCTCAGTGATTTCTAATCTATGTCAATCTCATACAGAAAGTGGGGAAGGGAACTGAATGTACATAAGGATTCTTGTGCCCATATAATGACTTAGAAAATCATATACTATTCTATTGTATTTTTATTTATTTTTGTTACATTTTTTTTCAATTACATTTTAATCTAGTTCAGCAGCACTCAGGGATCATGCATGGTGGATACCTCTGTAGTCATTCCCACAAATTATCCTATGCCATGATCAAAAATTGAAGATTGAATTGCCGAACCACTGTCAGTGATCTCTGAAGAACAGAAATGAGCAGAAAAAGATGCTGTGGCAATGGATATAGATAGATGTTCCAAGGCTCTAAATGGGGAAAGATGGTATAATTTAAACTACTGATCAATTAGTTTAGCATTGAGTGTTGATAAAATTTCAGGGTGGGTAATTCAAGAGACAATATTTTCCTCTCAATAGTATTTTATTTTTCCTAAAAAGCCAATAGATATGTTTGTTAGCACTGACTACACTACTCTTGTTTCCTTCTTTGACTAAAATACTGGACAAATTTATCAAGGGAATAAATATATGGGCTTCAACAAGACTATGAAGATACTTAAGTTTACTGACTGAACAAAGTAAAAAAAAATGAAAATTGAATGGCAGTATGGGGGGAGTAGAAATGTCAAACCCAAATAGAAACAGATTCCTATGGACCACATGTTGACTTAGAAAACCACAAACTAACATTATCTATATTGTACTATATTTATTTACTTTGCTACATGTTTCCCAATTATAGTTTAATCTAGCTCTGGCCATGTTCTGGCCAAGTTTTACAGGCAGTTTGCTAGTAGTAGCCTTAAAGTTTGACACCTTTAGCTTTGAAATTGGACCAGAATGTTTATTAATGTCAATCTAAAGTAATAACTTTTATGGAGTGCTGCACCATTCTATTCTTGTTTCCATTCTGTTCAATTTTTATCAATTGATAAAGGTCACTCACTTACTGTGTGACCGTGGACAAGTCATTTACCCCTGTTTGCCCCAGTGTCCTCACCTCTAAAATGAGTTGGACAAGGAAATAGCAAACCTTTGCCAAGAAAACCCCAAATAGTGTCAGGAAAAGTAGGATATTACTAAAATGACTTAACAACAACTGATGAAGGTATAGATCATGGGATGATAGATTTAGTGCTGGAAAGGAATTTAGAATTCCTGAGTCTAATCTTCTCATTTTATAGATTAAGAAACCGAAGCCTAAGGATATTAAATCAGTCTTTTAAGGTTATAAAGCTATTAAGTGTAGGCAGGATTTGAACCCAGTTCTTCCTGGGTTCAAGTCCATTTCTCTAGCCATTAAAACTATATTGCTTCTCATAGCATGCTTATCAAATTTTTATATTACACCCAGGATGAATAACACAATGTATAATTGAATCAGGATCTGAAATTGTCATTTTTTTCCTCAAAATGTTCATTTTTTTCCCTAAGAAATTTTTTAATTTTTAGCATTTATTTTTTTTTAATTTTTGAGTTCCAAATTCTTTCCCACTCTCTCACCTCTCTGCTACCCATCAAGAAGACAAGCAATATGATATCCATTATACGTGAGAAATCGTGCAAAGAATATTTTCATTTTAGCCATGTTGCAAAAGAAAAGCAAGAAAAAAGAAAGTGAAAAAAGTATGTTTCCATCTTCACACAGAATTAATCAATTCTCTCTCTGGAGATGAACAGTATCTTTCATCATGAGTCTTAGAATTGTCTTGGACGATTGTTTTGATCAGAGTAGCCAAGTCTTTCACTGTTTATCATCATTAGACTATTACTATTACTGTATATTGTGTCCTCCTGGTTCTTCTCAGTTTATTAAAATCATATAAGTCATCCGAGATGTTTCTGAAATCATATTGCTTATCATTTCTTATATCATCATAGTATTCTATCATAATCATATGCCATGTGGTAGCTAGATGATGCAGTAGATGGAACACCAGCCCTGGAATCAGGAGGACCTGAGTTCAAATCTAATTTCAGACACTTAACACTTCCTAGCTGTGTGACCCTCCCCTAGTCATTTAACCCCAATTGCCTATAAATTCTGATTTAAAAAAAACTCAAATATTACAACTTGTTCAGTCATTCCCAAATTGATACACATCCCCTCAGTTTCCAGTTTTTGCCACCCTAAAAAGAACTGCTATAAACATTTTTGTATAAATGAATCCTTTTCCCTTTTCTTTGATCTCTTTGAGACACAGACCTAGTAATGCTTTTGATGGGTCAAAGGATCTACACAGTTTTATTGCCTTTTGTGAATAGTTCCAAATTGTTTTCCAGAATGGTTGGACAGTTTACAATTCTTCCAACAGTGCATTAGTATACCTGTTTTCCCTCATCCCCTTCAGCATTTTCCATTTTCTTTTTCTGTTATGTTAGCTGATCTGAGAAGTGTGAACTAGAATTCAGAGTTGTTTTAATTTGCATTTCTTTAGTGACAAAAATAATTTCTAAAAGATTGATTGGACTATGGGGCAAATCTAATATCAAAATTTAATAGGAATAAATATAAAATTCCACGCAAGTTTAATTTTAAAAAAACACCATATACATACAACATGTGAGGATAAGTTAAAGAAATAGGGGATGGTTAGCTTGGAATAAAGAAGATTTGGAATGGGGAAAGAGAGAATGCATATGATAGCATAACTGTTGCCTTTATTGATGTGAAAGGAACACCATGTAGAAAAGAGATTAGATTTTTTTTGCTTGATTCTATAACTAGGCATAATTAGGATACTAGCTATCTAGGAGCTATGGGCAGAAGTTAAAGGGGCATAACCAGAAATAATAGGTGAAAGTTTTAGGGAAAAATTTCAGTCCAATGTAATGAAAAATTTTTCAAAAAATTAAAGATGTTCTCAAATGAAATGGGCCTCTGGGAAGAGTGAATTCACTATCACTGGAGGCCTTGTAAAGGAGACTGATAACCCCTGTTAGAGATGCAGTAGTAGAAATTCCTATTAAGGTGTGCTGTGTCACATCATCTCTAAGGTCTCCTCTTTCTTGGAAATTCTAATGAATGGTAGTTTTCCTCATTTGTAAAATGAGAGAGTTCAATTGAATGATCTCAAAAGTCCCTTTAAGCAATAAAAGTCTATTTATTAATCTTTGAATAGTGGGGCCCCTTTAAGATTCTGATGTTAACAATTTGATGTTCTACTAAATAATTTCTTTTCCATAAATAAAACAGTTGAAACAATCACTGCTCTAAAAACCATGTGCACAACAGTGACCAGGCGATAGGTGTTTGGTGAGTGAGGAATCACAACTTGTTTCCTGTGAAGTAAGGTAACCTTTTCAATGACACCAGTTTGGAGCATAAATAGTATCAGGTGAACAGACCACAATCTAGCCTGAAACCCAGGTCCCTTCATGGAGTTTCTCAGATTTCTGAGTTCTGTACCCAAGAGGAGCCAAAATGAGCTGTTCCAAAACTGAGAAGCCCTCCCTATTTTCAGTTTCATTTATCTCTGACTTAGAACACAAGCTCTTGTCTGACTGGGAGTAGAGAAACCGCCAGAAATGTGCGAGGAGAATTTGAACAGACCCATGACCAGAGAGGGATTTATACATGTGGGCTGGGACAGACATCTTCGGGCAGAAACTCTCCACAAAAACAGCTGTTGGGGAACAGGGTGTTGCTGAGCAAAGGTGACACTCACAGGAGGGTCGGTGCAAATAGTCATTTCTCCCAATGTGGTTTTCCATAGGGGCAAGCTGTCTCCACATTCCAACACACATGCTGAATGATGTGGAACAATGACTCACCAGAGACTCTGACAATCTGGGGAAAGGGAGGAGCTGTTTTTTCAATAGCTTAGTCTTTAGCACCAAAATAAATGTATAACTTTTCTTTAGAGCTGGAATACACTTGGTCCAGGTTGGCCTCCACTGTCCAATGGAGGACACACCAGCCTTTGGGAATGATCAGCAGGTTGGATCTTAGAACTCCAGAGTTGAAAGGGCACTCCAAGATAATGTAGATCCAAAGCCTCATTTTCCAGATTTCTTTTTTTAAGTTAGACTTACTAAAGGTAAGTTGTTTGTGCAGGGACTCCCAGAGAGCTAGCTGGCAGAGTAGGGACTAGAACTGGCAGTTCAGCATTCTGTCTACATGATGAGACCTTTTCCAACAGCAAAAGGAATGGGCATCTAACCTAACAAAGTTACCCAGAAATTTGAAGAAAGAACAGTGAATAGGTTTTTAATTCCAAGCCCTGACACCAGAATATTCTTATAGATGTGAGCTGGGATTTTTTTTTATTTTAATTTTTAACTTTTACACAGAGGAATGTTTACTTGAAAAGATATAATCCAAACTAGAAAAATTACCTTCCTCCAAAGATCTGAAGCATATTCTTCTTTCTCCTCTACACCACCTTTGTCTCTGGGGAGGGAAAGAGAATTGAATTCAAAGCTTAACTTAATTTGCTATGAAGTACATTCCCAACTTCAAGTCCAAAGCTCCCCTTTGGTTCAAGTTCAAAGTGCCCTGGCTTCTCATGGTTTCCATGCTGACCTGACTGACCAGCTGCATCACCCTACTTGCACTCCTGGCTCCATGGTCACCATGGCTCAAAATCCCTAATTTGATCGTGAAAGACACCTAATTCACAAGAATTATGTTTTGAAATTCTTTATTCCTTCACTCATCAATAAATTATGTATTTAGACTAAATAGCAATAAAAACAATAATCCCATATCTGAGTATCCTCAGACAATCCACCAATTTTTTGAGCCCTGGTTAGAGTGTAAGTTATTGCCTCTTTACAACTCCAAATCACATTCAAATCTCCTCTGGAAACAAGTCACTTTCCTCTTTTTTCTTGTGAATGTCTTCCTCTTCCACCCTTCCCCACCCCCTGTTTTTCTCTGTATTACAACTATTTCCATTCTCTATCAGTAGCTATTTGGAAAGACCATTTATACAACCAAGGACCCCACACCAGACAAAGTTGTATTGTGTGGCTGCTTGCAATCAAAAGAGTAAGTAGTTTTTTGGTTGTTCGCCAGTTAAAGGGGAGAGCATGTACTGGCCCTTTCTGCTACCAACAGGGACCCCTCATTCTTGTTATTTCCCTGCTGTCATGTGCCCCTGAAACCCAACCCCTGTTAAAGGTGTAACAGCCAGTCCTACTTCTCAGACAGTCAGGGTAGTTTTCCTCTAATGGAAGCCACTGTCTCCATATGATAGACAGCTTACCTTGTCCAAGATGATAAGTCTAGTTTCCTGTTGTAAATTGTCTGCTGTTTCTTGATCCTTTGGGTAAGCATTCCACAATGGCAGAATGCTTTCTTTTTGTTTTTATTTTATTTCCACCACCCCCCCTTCCATGTGAACTCTTTGTAGCTGCCAGACTAGTCTACTCACTATCTCCTAAATAAACCTTGTGCCTTCCAACTTCAGTGCCTACATTCACACCATTATTACCTTCCTGTTCTCCATTCTTGACCCCCCACTCCCAAATTCTCTTCCCTTTAGTATTACAGATTAAGGTGGGGGGAGGTTCTTGAGAGGTAATCTGGCCTAGCCCCATCATTTTACAAAATAGCAATCTGAAGCCTGGAGAAGTTAAATGACTTTCCAAAGATCACACATGAATTAATCAATACGTATTTCTTAGGTACCTATTGTTAAAAACTAGAGATACAAAGCATGAAAATAAATCATTCCCTAGACCCCAAGAGCATATATTTGAATAGGGGAGACAACAAATTTTATACACACCATCATCATCATCATTCTGAAATTTATACACATACACAAAATAGTTACAACTAAGGTGGTTTGTAAGGGAGACCATAAGCAATTGAAAGAATAAAGAAAGGCTTCATGTAGACAAGGGTGTCTGAATTGCACCTTAAGGGTTCTATCTTCTTCTTGTTGTTTGTTATGTCTGACTCTTTATAACCTTTCTTTGGCAAAAAAAAATATAGGAGGGAGTTGCCGTTTCCTTCTCCAGCTCATTTTAGATGAGGAACTGAGGCAAACAGGGTTAAGTGACTTGCCCAGAGTCACACAGCTAGTAAGTATTTAAAGTCAGATTTGAATTCAGGAAGATAAGTCTCTCCATTGCACCAGCTAGCTACTCAAAGACTTTTATCAAACAGATACAGTCAATACAGAGTCATGGAAAGGAGAGACAGTGAGATGGGTAGGAAACAGACAGAATACTAATTTGACTGGATTGCAGGAAGTCATTGGCATAGCTAGGATTTGAAATGAAATCCTTTAACTCCATATTACTTCCACTGTATGAATGCTGCTCATTCTCAGAGATCGCTTCCTACATGAAGCCTTCCCTGATCATCCCAGGACTCAAAAATCTTTTTATCCTCTGAATTTCTATAACACTTGCTATATGAATTACTTATCGGATCATTTCTGAAAACAAAACAATTTTTTCTAAAGATTTGACACTTCAATTGATATCTAGTCATCTTTTACTTAACAGCCTCTCTTGTGCTAACTTTCTAGCATAGCTAGAAAGTAGCACTCTCTGAGTGAATCCCTCTTCATTGCCTCTTTCCATAGACACTACTCTTCTTTACTAGTAGAACTGTGATTATTCCAGAATATTGGAAGATATTAGGCAGAAGATACCTTTCAGACTGGAAAGAAGAGAAGTTATTCATCTAAGTTCTCATTTATATAAAATGTTTAAAGCTCACAAAGCCCTCTCTCCATGACAATTCCATGACTGGGTAATTATTATTACCCTCATTTGCAGAGGAGGAAATTGAGGTTCAGAGAACTCAAATGACAGACCCAGGACTCGTATAACTAGAAATTATCAAAGCTCTTGTTCAGATATAGGTTTCTACTGATTCCAGGTCAGGGTCTCTTTTCATTATATCATATGGCCTTTCTCCATCTAGGTAAGGAGAAGGGGTTATCCTAATTAAGGTCGAAGATAGAAAAGCTTCTTTTAGGTTTTAATAGAAAAGAACCTTGTCCCAACCTAATCCTCTCCCCTCAAAAAGTACTGCTAGTCTTGGTATATACCAAATCTTTCCATTGCCTACATGATAAACTTGCTGGCATTCAATCATTTACTCAACCAAGGATTATCAATCAGGCAACTACTATGTGCCAGGTTTATGAAGGTTATCACGCAGAATACAATGAAGTCTAAAACATAGTCCCTGCTAGGAGAATTTGCAATCTAATTGAGAATATGTAATATACACACCTGAAAAGATAGACAAAAACATTATCCTTTTTATGTCAAGAACAGGATAAGCCAAGACTGTCATTTTAATGGAAATTCCGAAGAGAGAGTGATAAATATAGGATGGATTAAGATTGAGAGGGGACTTCACAGAGGAGCTTAATTAATTTAGACTCAGAGGGAACTTTGGAGGTCAGGCAAACAAGCATTTAATAGACGATTGTTCTGTATGAGGCACTGTGCTTGTAATCAGTGACGGAAAGATAAAAATTAGAGTCCCTACCCTCAAATAGGTTATAGTGGACTATGGAAGACAACAGGTACAGATATAGATTAATGCAAAACATATGCAAAATAAATACAAGATAATTTGGTGGAAGTTAAAGATGAGAAAATAGGGGAAGGGATTAGGGAAAAGTCTGGTATAAAATATGGTTCTTGAGTTTGACTTTGAAGAAAGCTAAAGATTCTAACAGGCACAGATAAGAAAGGAGTGTATATAGTAACAACAAGATTATTCAATGATCAACTGTGATATACTTGGCTGTTTTCAACAATACAGTGATTCAAGGCAATTCCAATAGACTTGGAATGGAAAATTCTGCTTCCAGAGAGAGAATTATGGAGGCTGAATGTGGATCAAAGGGTAGTATTTTGTTTGTTGCTTTCTTTCTCATGTTTTTTCTCCTTTTGGTCTGATTTTTCTTGCACAATATGACAAATATGAAAATATATTTAAAAGGATCACACATATTTAACCTTTATGAGGTTTATGAGATTGCTTGCTATCATGGAGAGGGGAGATAAGAGAGGAAAGGAGAAAAAATTGGAACACAAAGTCTCATAAAAATGAATGTTGAAAACTACCTTTATATGTATTTGGAAAAATGAAATACTATTGAAAGTTAAAAAAAAAACCAAGAAAGGAGTGTATATTTGATGCTTCAGTCATTTGGGAGCCACTGAAAGTTTTCAAGAGAATGAGAGAGTCAGACATATAATTTAGGAATATAACTTTAGCAACAACATGGAGAATGGACTACAGAGAATAGAGGCTCAAAGCAAGAAGGCCAATTTAGATATCTTTATAACAGCCTATGCAAGAGGGTTTGAGGTATAAGTGTAAATAAGGAAGAAATGTTTTAAAGGAACAATCAATAAGATTTGGAAACTGATTGGTTATATGGAGTGAGGGAGAGTGAAGAGTCAAAAATGACTCTGAGGTTGCCAATCTGAGTGACTGGAAGGATGGTTGTGCCCTCAGTGGAAAAAGAAAAGTCAGAAAGAGATTTGGAGAGGAAAAAAGCAATTCTGCTTTCGACAAGATCAGGGAAAGAGGAAATTGAAACCAGAGTAGGGAAGATGGTTTTGGAAATGATTGAGTAGTAGATAAAGTGGAGGTCATAAAAAGAGGAATAAGTTTTGGGAGGATGGGGGGGAGTAAAATGATAGGAGGGGGAGAACTAGGGAAAAGAAAGGGGAAATAAGCATTTATATAACATTTACATTGTTCCAGGAATTGTACTAAGAACTTTTTACAATTACTGTATCATCTGAAAAGAGGTATTTCAATGTTCTTGACAATGACAATAGATTTGTGGATAATGGTGTAATCAAATTTGTGGCCATTCTTGTGTGTAACTAAAGTGAAGTGAAGGTAAAGGTCTGAAGCTTACAAATTGGGAAGTAAAGATATTTGATAGAAAATTAATATGGATATTGAAATTTCCTAGTGCAAAGAAATGTTTTGGAGTGGAGAAAAAGACTGGGAGCTAGATACTGACTTTGGGGACAGTTGGACCAGAATTTAGGAGGAATAAGAGTAAGTAGAAGATAAGCTAGGTAGCAAAATTATTAGAATGCTGAACCTGGAGTCAGGAAGATTCACATTTATGAACTCAAATGCACTCTTAGACACTTACCAATTGTGTGACCCTGATCAAATTACTTCACCCTGTTTACCTCAGTTGCTTCATCTGTAAAATGAGATGGAGAAGGAAATGGCAAAATCACTCAATATCTTTGCCAAAGAAATTCCCAAATGGAATCATCAAGAGTCTGATAAGATTGAAAAACAGCTGAACAACTGATCAAAGGGTTAAGTAGTTAGGAATGAAGAAATGAAAAGGGTTAATAGAAAAGAGGGTGAATTTTTACTTAGGTGATAGAACTGAAAATCAAATATGACAATATGAATGAGTGGCAAAGAATTTATCTAAAATGCTACTATTTCTCAGATGGTATAATAAATATAGTAAGGAGGAAGAATGGTGTGCTTTCCTGAGTGCTGCCCAAATGACATTCTGAATTTCCCATCAGCCCTGCTGCCTGGGATGGATTTTGCCACTTTTTACAAAAAACTTTTTTTAGTGGTTCCAACAGACTGGTGTGTTGAACCATATAATATAGGATTAGGGTTAGAGTTAGGATTAGATGGAATGAGTGTGAGCCCTTCCCTCTACAATGCCCCTCAAAATGTTTTCAGCTGTAAGAATCATTTGTCACTTGATAGCAGCTACCTTTTTGTGAGTCAGAACTGGGCCAAGATTCTAGGTGGAGTTTGAGCTGAACTTCGAAGAATGGGTAGGCTTTACAAGAAGAAAAGTCAATAAACTTTTATTAAGCACTTTGTACTGCTAAGTGGGGGGAGGCAAAAGAAATGCAACAGACAACTCCTGTTCTCAAGGAGCTCACAATCTAATAGAGGAGACAACTTGCAAACAACTGTGTGTGAACAAGATATATATGTATATTGAATTGAAATTAATTGCAAAGGGAAGGCTCTAGCATTAAGGGGGACTGAGAAAGGCTTCTCGAAGAAGGTGGAGTTTTGGCTGAGACTTGAAAGAAACCAGGGAAGTCAGGAAGGGGAGGTGAGGAGAGAAAGAATTCCATGCTTGGAAGACAGCCAGTGAAAATACCTAGAATTCAAAGATTGAGGATAATGTGCAAGGAGTAGCAAGAAAGCCAATGCTACTGAATCAGAAGGAACCTGGAGGTGAATAAGGAAAGATAGGAAGAGGTCAGGTTATGAAGAACTTCAAAAGCCAAACATGATTTCATATTTGATCCTGAAGGTAATAGGGAACCATTGGAGTTTATTGAACATGGCGCTGACATCATCAAAACCTGTATTTTTGGGAGATCATTTTGACAGCTGAATAGAGGGTGGTTTGGAAAGAGAAGAAAATTGAGGCAAGGAGGTCAACCAACATGCTATTGCAATAGTCCAGAAAGGTAATAAATTTTCATCAGAATGGTAGCAGTTTTAGAGGAAAGAAGGAGGAATATACAAGAGAGGTAAAAGATACAATAGAGTTGGTTACAGATTGAATGGAGCAGAATGACAAAGGGTGATGAGCTGAGACATCTAAATTGTGAGCCTGGGTAAATGGGAGGATTGTATGCCCTTGACAGTTAGGAAGTGGGAAAAGTTGGAGTGGTAGACAGTAAAGATAATGAGTTCAGTTTTCACTTTGAGATGTTCAATAGATAGTTGGAGATATGAGCCTGAGTTTCAAGAGAGGTTTGGAATAGATAAATAGATCTAAAAATCATTTGTTTAGAGACAATAATTTAATCAAGGATAGCTGGTAATGTAAGTAGCTAAATGACTTAGTGAGTAGAGAATCTGGCCTGGAGTTAAATAGACCAGAGTTCAAATTTAACTTCAGACAATTCCTAGATGTATGTCCCAGACAAGTTACTTAACTCTGTTTGCCTCAGTTTACTCATCTATAAAATAAGCTGAAGAAGGAATGGCAAATCATGCCAGTATCTTTGCCTAGAAAATGCCACGTTGTGTCACAAAGAGTCAGACATGATTGAATTGACTAAAAGTCAACAGCAAAAGCTGATAGTATAAAGAAGAGACTAGAAAACAGAACCTTTAGAAATGTTCATAGTGAGCATGACCAAGATGAAGATCCAGCAAAGAAGATGGCCAAAAGAGCTGAAGGACAAACAGAAGGGTGTAGAGTTATAGAAATGTAGTATTAAGAAATATTAAGTAGAGAGAGTATTAAGAAGAGGAAGATTGAGAAAGTGAAAGACTGCAGAGATTATTTTTAAAATAAAGATGGAGAAAAATCCATCAAATTTAGAAATTAGGAGACCATTGGCAACGTCAGAGGAAGCATTCAGAGGAATGATAAGGTTGGAAACCAGACTGCAGAGAATTAAAAAGAGAGACAGAGAAAGAAAATGGAGACATTTTCCTCATGGGTCTTCCTCAAGGGATTTAGCCATCAAAGAGAAAAGAGATATAGGACAACAACTAGAAGAAATGGATGAATCAAAGGATTTTTTTTGAGGATGAAGAAGACATAGGAATGTTTATAGGCAGCAGAGAAGAATCCAGTTGAGATGAAGCATCCTATAAAGATGAAATAAGCCCTTGTTAATCATGCATTTGGCAGCTATCCCCACATCCTTCTAAATAGAAGTCATTGCCTCTTGCAATATCCTGCCCCTATGATGTGGCCCATTTTGTTACTTGGCTGAACTAAGGAGGCTTTTAGAGGCTCCTCTCAGATTCACTTTGTTCTAGTCAATGATTATAGGCATTTAAAAGAGAGGAAGGTTGGGAGTAATGAATCATGGTGGGGAAGGTGGGTTGTAGCTTGGTGAGTAACCAATATTACACAATTTAAGCATATAATAAAAGGGCATAAATGATTTTTAATAAGTCCCGTGATTATTCTGTAATTGTTCCACACAGAAGGCAGAACACCTGCATGTAGGATTCCTCTTCTGCTCCTTCCCATCTGGCTAGTGAATAATATTAGAGAATGAAACTCTTGGACTGGATGCAAAGTTTGCTTTTGCAGTTTGGTCCATATGCCCCACCCCTGCCTAAGTCTGAGTGCTTCAGGCTGCAAGCAGATCTCCAGCTTTACCTGAGTGCTAGCTTCTGAGGTATCCATTTCTTTTTCAGACTTTTAAGTACAGGTACATCTAACACTTTTGAGGAAATATGATAAACAGCCTTCCTGAAGGAGGTCAGTACACACATTTCCCAACTTTCAAAAGGAACTGTTTGGGATAATTAATCAACACATTTCTACCACCAAGAGTTTGTTTAATATCAGAAGACTTATAATTAAAGAAACAATAGCAGAGTTTTCTTCCTAAAGAATGCTAATTATGTTTGGCACCCTGACACATCAATGATTCTTCCCCAATATTTATAAATCAAACAGGAAATGTTTGCAGGGAAAGAACTCTTTGCATAGGCCAAATGAAGTTCTCTTCAGAGAACTGCCACAGCTTAAAACGGAGGGGCATATTTTCAAAACAGGTTTCCAACAGGCCTTTGAAATCAATTTTATGCCTGTAGATAGCTGGACCAGCAAGGAAATGCATTTGCAGTTGCTAAATTGCACTCCCAATTGCTTAATTACACCTTCCGACCAGCACCTAATTTGCTAAGGGTGCAACTTAGCCATGTGGGTGTAATTACCTGCTAGGTACACCACTTAAAAATGCAGAGATTGTGCAGGTAAAACTAGCACAGTTGCAGAAACAACCTTTTTCTAGGGCAATCTGGCCAGAAGAGCATGGAAAGAGGTCCCTGAAAGGAGAGCTTTGGAAAAGCCCTGGGCACTTGGTCAGTCACCACAGGATCAAATGAGATCAAGTACTCACAGGAGCTTTGGAAAAACATGGAATACTGATGAAAGTGTTGTACTATACAAACCGCTCAAAAAACTCACTGACTGCCAAATAGACAACCCCTATGTCCAGGAGCAAATGAGAGCCTCAGTTGTGGACATCTTGTGAAGCATTGTGGTAGAAAGGACATATACTGACTGACCCTTTAACCTACTTATGTACAGACTGCTCAGAAAGAAGTCCTATTTGGGAAGAACTGGTGCTAAGGGTGAATGGGATCACAAAGTATGGTCTAGGATGAATTCGGAAGTTGATATGAGGACACACGTAAGAAGGTACACTGTCAGGTTCTTCTTCCTTCCTAAGGGATGGCAATCTTTTTTATTTTTATTTTATTTTATTTTTTTATTAAAGCTTTTTATTTGCAAAACATATGTAAGGGTAATTCTTCAACATTGACCCTTACAAAGCTTTCTGTTACAAATTTTTTTTTCCTCCTAGTCCCCATCCCTCCCCTAGATGGCAGGAAAACTACTACATGTTAATTATGTTAAAATACTTGACAAATCGAATATTAGGTATACATATTTTCACACTTATCATTGTTGTGCAAGAAAAATTGTATCTACAAGAAAAAAAATCAGAGAAAGGAAACACAATGTAAGCAAACATCAATAGAGAGCATGAAAGTGTTATGTTGTGGTCCACATTTCATATCCCTCTCTCTGGGTGTATATGGCTTTCTTCACTGAACAATTCGAACTGGTTTGAAACATTTCATTGTTGAAGAGAGCCATGTCCATCAGAATTGATCATCATATAGTCTTGTTGTTGCCCTGTATAATGATCTCCTGGTTCTGCTCTTTTCGCTCAGCATCAGTTCATGCAAGTCGCTCCAGGTGACATCCAATGGCAATCTTTTTAAACAAACTTTTTGCCATTCTTTTATGGTGATCCTCAGCTTTCAATTCATTACATCTATCCTCAACTTTTAATTCAATACAACATATATTGAAGCAGCTACCATGTTGAGCCCTCTGCTTGATGTATGAGATACATGCAAAGATGAAGATAACATGAATCCTACTTTAATTGAGCCCTAGAATGTTAAAACTGGGAGGAATCTTTAAAAAAAAGATTCCTGAGGGGCAGTGAGGTGGTGCAGTGGATAGAGCACCAGCCCTGAAATTGGGAAGACCTGAGTTCAAATCTAGCCAAAGACACTTAACACTCTCTAGCTATGTGACCCTATGTGACCCCAATTGCCTCAGCAAAAAAAAAAAAAAAAAAAAAAGAAAGAAAAAAAAATATTCCTGAGTTTACAAATGGGTAACTGTTCTTTGGCTCAAGCATTATGGTTGGTCCTTGCTCATTCCAGAGTAAACTAGCACACCATGCCTCTAACTGTAGATATGCCTGTGCTCCCAGAACAGGGTTTTTCTTTGAATGGGTGATAGATAAAGGATATTTTCTATTACTCAGTCACTTACAATTTTGTTTATCCTATAAACCAGTGGGAACCGAAAAAGTTTTTTGAACAATGGAGAAAGTCAGGTCTGTGTATCATAAAGAGTCTTCTGATGGCTCACAAATAGGAGTAAAAATCAGTGATTTGTGTGGAGATGAGATTAAGCATTTGACCCAGGTTGGTGAATAGGAATTGGGGGAGGGGAAGGGAAATACAGCAGTTATAACCACTGGTATTTAAATATCAGGGTTATTGGACACTTCCATTTCCCACACCAGAGTAAGTTGAAATGTAGATTTAGTTTTACTACTCAAGTTATGGACATGTTTTCCACTTAAGGCACAATGAACAGAATAATAATTATTATTATGATAAAAAACCTCCTTCCCTTAAACCTTGCATAGAATCTTCTTCCAGTTCTATAGGAAACAGGCAATTCATTGCTTTGGAAATTCAGCATTTCTCATATTTTGCTCCCCTATGCAAGTAGAAATTGTGGTCTGTCCTGATATACATACCTGAAATCTAAAGGAAGGCTTCCATCACTCAACAATGAGTGAGTATCACTAATTCAGTCTTCACTAGATGGAGACATACTCAGGCCTATCCACTATAGTGAAATAGCAATGTGTTGAGGGTATCTCTGCTTACACTATCCCAGGTTCATGGATATGAGTATTCCTTTTAGCAGAGGGGTTTCTTTTGGAAATGATGGGCACAATCTATTGCTCAAATACAGAGACAAGAATACATGGGCTATCAAGGCCCTTAAAAGTAATTTGAAAAGCTCTCAAGTGAACATACTGCTTTGCCCAGTTGGGATCCCTTTTTTTCCCACATGTGCTACCTGCTCTCCTATTACTATCACTAAAATATAGTGTATATTTTTAGTTCTCCCACTGAATTGCTATTCATGAGTTGCTCCCAAAATTTCTAACACCCTTTCCTTTACTAAGTTCCCTAAAAACTACTTGCTATGTACCATGACTTTTATGGGGTGGAGTAGGCAAAATGGAGGTGACAGGAATAGAAGGATCCTTCAGAATTTATCTACATGTAGAATCACATCCTTTTGACTAGTGAACTTTGGTAAACAAATGGAGATAATGAAATTCATCTGAGAAAGCTGTGTTCTTAAATCACAGAGTTGATAAACCACCCCAGAGGTTATCTAGTCTATATTTTCACTCTTTTAAAAAAAATCTCTTCATAACATCCCTCACCAAGGGTAAGCCTTCCTCCACTTGCAACATTTGTCACTGATGGGAAATTCATTCCTCACAAGGCAAATGATTCCATCCTGGAATAGTTACTAACTCCCTCTTCTACCTTCCTGGAAACTACTTTGTATCAATTTTGTATTTGCTTTTTTGTACTGTCTCATACTTCCTTCCCCACATACATATGCTAAAATGTAAGCTTCTTGAGAGTAGAGACTATTGGGAGACAAGGGGTTTGTCTTTGTAGCCTTTCATTAGTACTTGGAACACAGTAGATGTTTTAAAAATTTGTCAAATAAATAAATATATGAATAAATGGATGGACAGATATTTCTAATTTTCAATAGTTGACCCCAAATCTGCCCCATCTCTCTAAACTGTATACTTGTGGCACCTGAAACTGAACACTGTATTCTGGAGATAGTTGGTCCCACAAAGCATACAGAGGAACTATTCTGGACCCTGAACTCTAAGAGTATATTAGCATTTCTAGCCTCTCTACCTGACACCCTTGACTCATGTAGACCCCTGAGCTTTTCTACAAAAATGAGGAACAAGGCTGTTGTGCTATCAGGTTGACAGTTATAAATAGGGCAGGGTATTTTATTGGTGGGACTGATAGTCCGAAGTTATATCTTTCTTTTTCTACTCTTTGCTCCTGTCCCAGAAATATTGTGAGAGAGAAAGTCATGGAGCAGATCTGGGCAATTTGAGTCAATTTTGGCCTGGTGTGGATTGTTTGAAGAATTAACTGTAGGCCCTTTGAACAAAAAGAGAATAAATGCAGTTTTTAGCATTTTCGAAAAGAACTGAGGCTTCAGAGCATAGCATACTACCTGGTGTAAAGTAGGTGTGTATATTAAATATTTATTGAGGGGACAGTGTCCAGGGAACTTTCTGATTGAGTGCTTTTAACCTTCTTAGTAGCTTTAACAGTCTTGGAAACTTCCTTTACCTTGGGTCTTGGAATATATCTTTAGTTAAAAGACTATTTAACCCCTGAGGCTCTGAGTGATTCACTGCAACAACCTTTGTAAAAACTGTTTTGGAAAATCTGGAATTTTAAACTGCCTAATTATCTGGCCCCATTATTATAACAAAATGATACTCAGAAATACTGGAAGGACTGATGATTTTGTTGGTGTGAGCAACTCTATCTACCATGGTAGATTACAGAGTAAGACTTGGTTGGCAATTCAGGGAAGGAATTGTCTAAAGCTCAAAAAAGACAAAAACAAAACAACAACAACAAAAAAAAAAACAAGTGTCTTATGCAGGATCACTTACCTCATGAGTGAAAGAAGCAAGATTTCTTTTTTTTTTACTTTTTTAAGCTTTTTATTTGCATAACATATGTATATGTAGTTCTTCAACATTGACCATTACAAAGCTTTCCTTTACAAATTTTCCTCCCTATTCCCCTCCCCTCCCCTAGATGGCAGGAAGTCTACTACATGTTAATTATATTAAAATATTTGACAAGTCAAATATATGTATACATGTTTCCATACTTATCTTGCTGTGCTAGAACAATCATATCTACATGAACAAAAAAGATCTGATAAAGGAAACCCAATGCAAGCAATAAACAATATAGAGCATGAAAATGATATGTTGTAGTCCGTATCTCATGTCCCTCTCTCTGAGTGTATATGGCCTTCTTTACTGAATAATTTAAACTGGTTTGAAACATTTCATTGTTGAAGAGAGCCATGTCCATCAGAATTGATCATCATATAGTATTGTTGTTGCCGTGTATAATGATCTCCTGGTTCTGCTCATTTTGCTCAGCATCAGTTCATGCAAGTCTCTCCAGGCCTCTCTGAAATCATTCTCTGGCTGTTTCTTATAGAATAATAACATTCCATAACATTCATATACCATAATTTATTCAGCCACTCTCCAATTGATGAGCATCCATTCAGTTTCCAGTTTCTAGCCACTACAAAAAGGGCTGCCACAAACATTCTTGCACATGTGGGGCCCTTTCCCTCCTCTAAGATCTCTTTGGGATATAGGCCCAGTAGAAACACTGCTGGGTCAAAGGGTATGCACAGTTTGACAACTTTTTGAGCATAGCTCCAAATTGCTCTCCAGAGTGGTTGGATCCGTTCACAGCTCCACCAACAATGTATCAGTGTCCCAGTTTTCCCACATCCCCTCCAACATTCATCGTTATCTTTTCCTGTCATTTTAGCCAATCTGACAGGTGTGTAGTGGTACCTCAGAGTTGTCTTAATTTGCATTTCTCTGATCAATAGTGATTTGGAGCACCTTTTCATATGACTAGAAATAGCTTTAATTTCATCATCTGAAAATTGTCTGTTCATATCCTTTAACCATTTATCTATAGGAGAGTGGCTTGAATTCTTATAAATATGAGACAATTCTTTATATATTTTAGAAATGAGGGTTTTATCAGAACCCTTAAATGTAAAGATGATTTCCCAATTTGTTGCTTCCCTCCTAATTTTGTCTGCATTAGTTTTGTTTGTACAAAAACTTTTTAACTTAATATAGTCAAAATTATCTATCTGGTATTAAGTTCTGAGTTCCAATTCTTCTTTGGACACAAATTCCTTCCTTCTCCACAGGTCTGAGAGGTAAACTATACTATGTTCCTTTAATTTGCTTATAATATCACTATATCTAGATCATGAACCCATTTAGATCTTACCTTGGTATGTGGTGTTAGGTGTGGGTCAAGCCCTAATTTCTTCCATACTAGTTTCCAATTTTCCCAGCAGTTTTTGCCAAATAGTGAGTACTTATCCCAGAAGCTGGGGTCTTTGGGTTTATCAAACACTAAATTGCTATAGTTATTGCCTAGTTTGTCCTGAAATCCTATCCTATGCCACTGATTGACTGCTCTATATCTCAGCCAGTACCAAATGGTTTTGATGACTGCTGCTTTATAATATAGTTTTAGATCTGGTACAGCAAGGCCACCTTCATCAGCCTTTTTTTTCATTAATTCCCTTGAAATTCTTGACCTTTTGTTCTTCCAAATGAACTTTGCTACTGTTTTTTCTAGAACTGTAAAATAATTTCTTGGGAGTTTGATTGGTATGGCACTAAATAAGTAAATTAGTTTGGGTAGTATTATCATTTTTATTATATTCGCTTGGCCTACCCATGAGCATTTAATGTTTTTCCAATTGACTAGGTCTGATTTTATTTGGGTGGCAAGTGTTTTGTAGTTTAGTTCATATAGTTTCTGACTTTTCCTTGGCAGATTGATTCCCAAATATTTTATACTATCATCCATTATTTTGAATGGAATTTCTTTTTGTATCTCTTGCTGCTAAACTTTGTTGGTAATATATAAAAATGTTGATGATTTATGTGAATTTATTTTGTATCATGAAAATTTGCTAAAGTTGTGAATTGTTTCCAGTAGTTTTTTAGTTGAGACTCTAGGGTTCTCTAAGTATACCATCATGTCATCTGCAAAGAGTGATAATTTGGTTTCCTCAATATCTACTCTAATTTCTTTTATCTCTTTTTCTTCTCTTACTGCCAAAGCTAACATTTCTAATACAATATTAAATAGTAATGGTGACAGTGGGCAGCCTTGTTTCACTCCTGATTTTATTGGGAATGGTTCTAGTTTGTCTCCATTACATACGATGCTTGCTGATGGTTTTAAGTAGATGCTACTAATCATTTTAAGGAAAAGCCCCTTTATTCCTATACTCTCTAGTGTTTTTAATAGGAATGGGTGTTGTATTTTATCAAATGCTTTTTCTGCATCTATTGAGATAATCATATGGTTTTTGTTAGTTTGGTTATTAATATAATTGATTATGCTGATAGTTTTTCTAATGTTGAACCAGCCCTGCATTCCTGGTATAAATCCTACTTGGTCATAGTGTACTATCCTAGGGATGACTTTCTGTAATCTCATTGCTAATATCTCATTTAAGATTTTTGCATCAATATTTATTAGGGAAATTGGTCTATAGTTTTCTTTCTCTGTTTTCACCCTACCTGGTTTAGCATCATATCAGTATCATAGAAGGAATTTGGTAATATACCTTCTTCCCCTATTTTTTCAAATAGTTTATATAGTATTGGAATTAATTGATCTTCAAATGTTTTGTAGAATAAAAAAGCAAGATTTCAAACTAAATCTTCTTCACTCCAAACCATGCTGTCCTCATATAAAAACAAACTAAAATGATGTGAATCAATGAGAGTAATCTTCCACCAAAACCCTTCTCTGATTTCTCTATATGGCATAGTTGGTTTCCAAATAATAATAACAATAAAGCTAATATTAGTTTAGTGCCTATTATGTCCCAGGCACTATGCTAAGTGCTTTATAAATATTATCTCAATTAAGAGACAGGTGTTATCATTATCCCCATGAGAATGGGGATGAGGAAATTCAAGCAGTGTTTAAATGATTTGGCCAAAGTCAAACAGTTCATAAGTATCTGAGGCAGAATTTGAACTCGGATCTTCCTGATTCCAGGACCAGAATTCTCCCCACTGGGCCACTTATAATTGGCAACTCCTTGCATATTGTAAATGTTTTGAAGCTAAATCCAGAATAGATTATATGTAATCCTATGGCCAATCTAAATTCAAAAGAGGCTCATTGCCATAGAGTATTTAATTTTTAATTTTTTTTTCACCAAATCAATTTATGAAGACAGTTTACTCAGAGGAGTAACAATATGCACCAATGAAGACAGTACTTATACCTGTGAAATGATGGAATCTTGATGCATTGAAATTGATTGATATTGATAATTAAGTTCATTATCATGCCAGAAATGTGGTGGTTCCAACTGCACCAGGGATTTATTTTGTTTTCATTTTTGTTTTTGTTTGGTTTGAGGGGGGCAATCAAGATTAAGTGACTTACTCAGGGTAACACAGCTAGCTAGTAAGTTTCTAAGACTATATAATTGAACTCAGGTCATCCTAACTCCAGGACCTGGGCTCTACTCACTGTTCCACCTAACTGCTCTTATTTTAATGTTTGTTTTTCCACAGTGAATCTCATGTACCTCTTATTCACTTGCTCCAGCTAGACATCTTAAAAAACCACAAACAGGTTGTTCAGATATTAATTCAGAAAATTCTTTGCCCAGACTCTTCTTTCCTCATCAGTAGAGGTGATAGAAATTTGGATTCAATGTGGGAGAACTTTCCAACATTTAGAGCTTTCCAAAAAGGAAATGGTCTGCCCAGAGGATATGGAGCAGAAGTGTGCAAGCAGAGACCAGTTCATCAGGGATCAGGCAGTAAGCTGAGTTATTCGACCTCTGAAGTCCTTTCCAAATCTGAAATTGTATGAGTTCATAATCCTAAAATTATGAAGTGGCTGCAAAAAAAATAAAATAAAAAACTAAAATCATTTAGTCTTATATGGGATTAAAAGAAATATGGGACACAAAACAGTAAAGCAATTGTCCCACTGTATTCTGTGGTGAGACCACACCTGACCAGACCACAGTCTTGAATGCCCAATTTTAAGAAGGGTATCCTCAAACTGGAGCATTTATTCTGAAAGCAAGTATGATAAGAAAGGGTCTGAAAGCCATGCCCCATGTAGAACAATTAAAGGAACATGAAACACTTGTCCTTGGGGGGGTGAGGGGGAGAGGGTCGAATGAGGAAGGCATGTTTCCTCAAATATCTGAAGGACTATCATATGAAAAAGTATTATATTTATTTATGTCAACTCAACAAGTTGACAAACATTTATAAAGAATCTACTATCTGCCAAGAATAATATTAAGTGTTGGGGAGACAAAGAAAGCCAAAAACAATTCCTGTCCTTAAGAAATTTACAATAGAATGGGAGAGACAAGCTGCAAATAACTTTTTTTACAAACAAGACTTTCTACAAACTTTTTTACAAACAAGATATGTCCAAGATAAATTGGGAATGATCTTAGAAGAAAGACACCAGCATTAAGGTGAAGTTTTAGCTGAGACTTAAAGGCAGCAATAAAGAAGGAGAAAATTCTTCATGTAGTATAAAAAATACAGTATTTTGGTCAGGAAAGGCAAGAACACCAGTATCTTTGGGCTTTAGCATATGCAGCTCCAGATGGTCAAATTATGGCCAATGGACAGAAGTCGTGGGTATGTAGATTTTGCTTAATATATTAAAGGATTTTAAAAAAACCAATCCTATCTGTCAAAAAAAATTGCATGGGCTAACCCTGTAAGGGAATGAGCTCCTAATTAGTGGAGCAGTTAAAGCAGAATCTTGATGTTATATAAGTCTTGTAAAGATTCCTGTCTGGTTGGGAAGTCAAATTATATGGCATCTTAGGTCCCTTCTGTCTTTGAAAGTCTAATTTGATAAGATTTTATCTCCAAACTAAAGGATTGTCAGGCACTTAGCCCATTCTGAACCAGATTAATATGAGAAATAAGCAATATCCATGAAGATAGTGATAAAGTTATTATTTTCTCACTCATTGGGAAAAATTTTCTCAGTTTTCAGAGACAGAAGCACATTTTCTGGAATCTTTGACTGAGTTTACATATTCTGATGGGTATCACAAAGGACCAGGAACAAATTGGCGTAAGTTTGAAAAATAGTACTCTTAGAGACATCATATAACAACAGAAGATTCCTGAGACGAGCAATAGATTGAGCTAATATGGTCTATGTGTAGCTCATCTCTAACTCATCTGAATATTAAAATATAACCATAATCATAGCTTAAAATAATCATAAAGCTTTTATTAAATTCAATCCCACCCTTTTAAAGTGAGCTAACTCATATAAGACAACAGTCAGGTAGTTACCCAAGCCTAGTTGAAGATATCCATTAACATATAGATGCTACATGTCATATCACAACTAATAAAGTTGACCTGAAGGAGCCATTAAATTCTTGTAACTGGGATATAGCCAGTTAGGGTAGAAGACTGATGCTCCTCTATGGAAATTTATTCCTGAGAAGTTGCAAGCATTTCCACACTTGTGATTGGAAGGGAAATTTGTCGAACATCTTAATGGTACACCTTGCGTTCCTGTCTCTACTATATCACAACCTCTAGTGGCTATATCTGCTTGAGAAACAATCCAATCATTGGATTGGTGCTTTTCAACCAAACAACTTTCCAGACTTCTGAGTTGAACTAAATATTGTTTTTTTTTTCCCTACTTAATATTTAATTTTTTTTCCAATTACATGTAAAGATGGTTTCCATCTTTTTCCAATTTTTTTCCTGCCTCCCTTTTTTCCTTCCTTATTCTTCCCAAAAGCAAGCAATCTGATATAGGCTACACATATACAATTATTTTAAAAATTTTCATAATATTTCCATATTAGTCATGTTATGAGAGACAAATTAAAACAAAAAGGAAAAACTATGAGAAAAAAACAAAAATAAGTGAAAATAACATGCTTTGATCTGCATTCAATCTCCAGTTCTTTTTCTGGCTGTGGATGGCATTTTCCATCCTAAGTCTATGGGAATTGTATTGGATCACTGTATTGCTGAGAAGAGTTAAGTCTATCATAGCTGATCACCACATAATCTTGTTATTACTGTGTATCATGTTATCCTGATTCTGCTGAACTAAATATTGTGGTGGTGGAAATAAAGATGGAGAAGAAGGAACTGAGGAAATTTTAGTGAGGGGCTGAGCTGGGGTGGTAGGAGGAAAATGAGCATAGGTAAGAAACATCTCTAACCCCTTACAAAGCAGTCTAAATGAACAGGCATTCATCACAAGTCTCTTGTCTTCCTTCCCAGCAAAACTGCTTTGACTTTGCAACATATGGAACAGAGACTCATTTATAAACACAGAGAACATGTGAACAGAAAAGATGGAAATGTATTCACCTCCACCGTGAAAGATCTTCAAGCAGAGACCCAAGGATGTGTTGTTGTTTTTGGTTTTATATTTGCAAGTAGAACACAAGACAAGTTGGACAGGACTGAATTGTGTGGGTATGGAGTCGCATAATATGGATATTCTAAAAAAAAGTGCTTATTTGAATAGGATTTGTGTGTGTCAGTGCACATGTTACTGGGAAATAGATACTGGCTTTTAAAAAAGTTTTGCCAGATAAAATTAAAGTGTTGATGTAGGATGAACTGTCCCTGGACAGGGTGGATTGTTAAGAAAAAGATGGATGACCACATGTTGGAGTTACTGGAGAGGGGATTCTTGGTTAGATGTGATTGGACTAAGTGGACTCTGAAATCACTTCCAATTCTTTGTTCTTGCTCTCCAGTCTCCTTACAATAATCCAGTGCTCTCAGGACCTTGCAGTATCTCCCATCCAACCCACTATGAGTGAGTCAACAATGATTTAAAATGTAGTTATAAGACTCCAGAGTGAAATTTCAAATCCTAAAGCCCTCTGAATATTCGTTGTTCATCCTTGTCTTGCTTTTACCTCTCTTAAAGTCAGACTTATGAAGAGAATATTTGTTTAGGATCCTTAAAAAACCTCACCTTTGGAACTTCAACCTGTTCAAACAAGGAATCAATGATGGATATATTAGACCTCCTCCCCCTCCTTTCATATTCCAAACACCATGTATACACATATGTATATTTGCTCTTCCTTCATCCACTCCTATTTCTTGGGAACTGACAAATGGATCTGTTCAGAAACAAGATTTAAATGAAATCCTATTTTCAGCTTGAAAATTCAAAACCTGTGTCAAGGAAAGAAAGGGGAGGAGAGTTATTTGGTTTTTTTAATGTTATTTTTTCAGAAACCTCAGCACCAAGCCACCCTTCCAGAGCTGAATAAGTCCCTCTGTGCTTCCTCCCAGACAACAATTACAGAAGGCAACATCTGAATCAACACAGTATCGTTTACTTAAAGAACTGACAGACCTTCCACTTGAACTGTTTTAAATTATTAGATGACACTTTTGTTTTTCATAGAAATATGTAATTACAGTCATTTACAGAGCCTGCATTTGCCTTGCTGGGGGAAGGGAAGAATTAAGCCCCTGTAGTCCTCTCCTTCCCCTTTCCAATCCAGAACAGAGAAGGCAAGAGAAAGGTGGAAGTCGTTAGACCACCTATTGAAAAAAAAAAAAAAACTCCTCAGTATTGGAGAAAAAATTTGCTGGAGCAAAATTGTAACTATCCTGCCCCTAAGAATTTAACAAAGGAGGGAAGGGAAAACATTGGCCTGGCCTGGCCCATTGCATATCTCTTCCCCATTCTCCTAACGGCCAGAATCACTCAGTTCTGTCCTCCAGAGAAAGGTACCACTCCCCAAGGAAGTGGCCAGAGTCTTCTCTACACTACAAGTGCCATCAGCCATCCAAAGTCAAGTAGCTAAAGATTACAAGGGACAGACTATCTTGGGGGGTGAAGACAAGAAGAAGCTCAAGTCATTTGAACTTCAGGATTAATCAAATTTGAGTTTATCTCATTTGTACTAAAAATCCAGGCAGAGTGACTATATAGGAGTGGGTCATCTTTGATTGCACCAATACTCATCCAGAGATGAGCAACCTCCATGCACAAATAAATGTGTATCCAGATGTTTCCTCTGAAGTGCTTAAATCTCTTCCTTTTGGAGTGCCCAGTTGGTCCTATATACTCTAAGTTCTGGGTTCCTGTCTGTAAGTCAGACAAAAGTCTGGAAACTTTTTTTTTCTTTTTGCTGAGGCAATTGGGGTTAAGTGACTTGCCCAGTGTCACACAGCCTAGGCAGTGTTAAGTGTCTGAGACCAGATTTGAACTCAGGTCTTCCTGACTTCAGGGCTGGTGCTCTATCCACTGCATCATCTAGCTGCCCCTGGAAAAAAAAAATTTAATTATTATTCCAAGGGATGGTTTGCCTTTGACAGATGCTGATTAGAGATGCATATCAGGGAAGGAGGGACAATTTCTAGTTCCTGGAGAAACCCTTTTTGAAGGTCAAAAAGGTACCTTTTATGCCTCTTTGGGAATTTCCCCTCATTGTCCAAACAATCTTGCTCCCTTAACAGCCCAAAGTTTCCCAGAGAAATGCAGATTGCTCCCCTCCAAAAAAAGAGACCAAGCCATTATTAAAAGCTGGGAAATTCCAAGTACCAAGACTTCCATAAAATGATAATTAGAGAAATGTCAGATCAATTGTCCTGCTCTAGCCAAGATGGTGGGACTTCTGTTCCTACATACTCCTCTCCAGTCCACTGGTGGAAGATATCATGTCTGTTTCTGATAGTTATCCCCAAAACCCTCAGTACCCTGACCTCTAAACTCTATTTTAACCTCACTTATTCAAACATAGTTGGGGAATATGAATCAAGGGGAGACAGGATTCAAAAGAGATGGCCTTGAAGACCCAAAAAGAGTGGACTCTGAAAAGGACAGGGGATGAGAAGGAAGAACCATCTTCATTGCAGCAGGATAAAAAGGGACAGATAAAGCAGGTTCCCTAATGGGTAGGATGAGGTGGTAATGATGTAGGGAGGAAGAAAAGGGTCTTTATTGAAATGGGGAGTCTCTCTGCTTTTGAGGCCTTCAGGGAATCTCTTGGGATATAATTACCGGCCTCAGAACAGGAAAACCAAGCTACTATCTGCCTCCTCCTATGAATACAAACTTATTGTTGAATTCTAAGGCTTTCTAATAAACCAGATCTGGGAGACAGGGTTAGGAAGAAGGAAGGTCTCAGATCCTGGACTTTCCAAGAATCCCTGTAGCAGAAGCTGAGTGGAGTACTGAGTGTGATGCCCTAGATCCCAACTGCCCAGTGGGATTCTAAAGTGTATTTAGAGTCTATGGGAAATTCTATAGGCTTACTGACCTTTTCAAAGCAGTCTCTGAAGTTTAGCAATCTTTTACTTTGAGGGAAAGAACTTTGAGTACTGGGTTGGGCCCTCAAGGTGAAGATGGAAGGATAGGCCAGCATAGTGAATGACAGAAAAGGTGGAGGTGAGTAATGGGTCAAAAGTCAGATCATGAGACTGTATACTATGCAACACACTGATGTGGATTTAAAAACCCTAGGAGATTCCACATTTGGGTCCATCATTCACTAACTGGACAAAATCCTGGAACACTGGCCAATCCATCTTCTATATAAAGGGAAGGAGCAAAACCAAATAACATCTAAGGTTCCTTGGAGCCTATATCTATTATACTCACTCTTCATATCCATAGGATCATAGATATAGGAATGGAAATTCACAACTCTCATTTTATGGATAAAGAAACTGAAGGAAAAGAAAGGTATATTTAAAAAATAAATAGATAGATAGATAGATGGATAGATAAATAAATAAATAAATAAAAGAAACTGAGGGAAAGAGTAGTGACATGGTTTCCCCAGGGTTACATACCTACTAAGGGCTGAAACAGCATTTGAAACTAATATTCCAGTTGACAAATCCAGTCACTTTTCTACAAATTTAAGCTTCCTTTCAAAAAGGTTTGCCTTTTAGGAAGTCTCATCTCAATATGACAATTTCTCCATGAAGCCTTCCAGGATTTCCTCCCTTCTTCTCCAGGATGAAAATGTTGACTTCTTGGTCAAGTGTTCCTGAACCACCTGTATATGGGGCTCTTCTCTGAATTCATAATCATACCCTATCCTATATTATGTTTCTTTGTTTACATGTAATTTTACCTCCTAATAAATTGAGGTCAGGGAGACTCTCTTTTAAACTATTAAGTATCTAGCATGGTGCCTTGCTCAAAAAAAAATTGATTGAATATTTACAAAAAACTAAAATGTCTCTATTTACTGTTCTGAGGATAGCCAAGGGAGCCGTTCTTTGCAGAATTCTAGAATCCACTTTGCTTAACAAATTCAGAAACTAGGACCAAGGTATACTGGAAAAAGCACTGGTGTTGCTACCAGAAAACCTCAGACTAACCAAAAACCCCATTTATGACCTGTATGACTCTGAGCAATCATCGACATCTCTGAGCCTCAGTTTGCTCAATGGGAATAATAACATTCAACTTTCCTATTTGAGGTACTTTGTAAACTTAGTAATATAGTAGTATGTAAGTCTTAATGCACTGTTGTTTTCAAACGCCCAAACTCTCACTATCCCTTCTGCCTACATCTTTATTCTGCTTCTTTTCCAGGGCCCAGTGTGCCTGAGGATAACAGGAGTCATAGAGTTTTCAAGGAAGTATAGAGGAGATAGGATCGCTACAAACTTACTGACCTTTTTGTAAGGATCATTGTAGTTTGGAAGGTGTGATTTTGCCTGGTATTCTTGATCTCAGGACTGATGATAGTGCTTCCTTGGATTTGGAGGAGTCGCAGTGAAGGTGTGTGACTGGTGGAAAATTGGGTGGAGAAGTGGGAAAGTGTGTAGAAAGTGATGGGGCAAAGTCCGAGGGCCCCTCCAAAAGCTGAGCCCTTCCAAAGACCACAGTGCTTGCCCTGCAGAGTGACCCTGTTTCAGAACTAAATTGAGCTGCCATTTTCATCTTCTTCCAAAATGTCAGTAGCGTTAGATCAGATTAGGAAGTAATCTCTTGCCAAAATTCATTTCTGAACAAGTAAGGTTGGGGTGGATTTACTCAGAGGTAAGGGAGGATGGGTGAAGTGGTATTTCGTTCTGAGTCACCTACAGGGTTAAAAATGAGGAAATGGAAATTGGTAGGGATAAAAATAAGAGGGACAATAAATAGTAGCTCTCTCCTCAAATATTCCTGGGCCCTCCCAACCAAAGGAAAAGTGAGGTTGTTATGTCGGAAAATGCTGCGGGGAGGAATGGGGGAGGGACTAAAACTAAGAAGAGAAAATCTACCTTGGCCCCTTGTCTTGTCAAGTAGGAGCTGCAGGCGCTTGGGAGCATCTCTTTCCAGCACGAGAGAGAGATGGCTGGAGAACTTGTTCACTAGACTCTCCTGGATGCTGAGAGCCGTAGCCCGCCTCGCACTTCGGTCGGCTGCAGGAGAGGCGATACGAAACCTTAGGGGCTTCCCTCGAGGGAGACCAGCTCCCTTGCTCTAATAGCTTCATCTCTCCTGTCTTTCTAGATCCAGACAGGGTTAGGAGCAAGCCCTAAAAGGTGGGCAGACAGACGTCTGTAAAAGGAAACGGGTTTAGGACTAAGGGGTAGCGAAGAGAAGGACATTCAACAATTCTAAAGGAGCCAGAAAACAAAAGAAAAAAAAAAAAGCCCAAATAAACTGGGCAGTACCTTCCAAGGAACTTCGTTTGACAAGTGACCAAAACACAGCCCCTGCCCTGAATGCATAATTACCCCCAACTGTAAATTCCCCATCTAATTTGATATTTGGTCCTTTGCAGAAGCTATAGCCTTCGTAAATAATATACAAAGTAAGAAACCTAATCCAGCCTGCTAGAATGTTTAATTCATCATTATGCGAGCTAATTGGAAGGTGATTATATGGTAATTGCTCATTAGTGGTGTATATTTATCGCTGTACCTTATGTCAAGGCCATGGGAATTGTGTAGAGGCTGTTCTCTCATTTCAAGGATCAGTTTCAGAAGCAGGAGCGAAACGGGCGAGATCAAGTTCTCCCTGACGTCAGGGTCCAGCCAAATGCTATGGAGACCGGGCCTATATATACATATAGGTGGCAGGTGAAGATGTGGGTAGTAGGGAATGCCCACCCAAAGTGAAGAAGGCGTTAAACTAGGCCCCTGGCAGCAATGCTCCGATTTTAAGGGACTGCCTCTTTATTCCTCTCTCTCTCTCTCTCTCTCTTGGTCTTTCCCAGGAAAAGAAGTGGAACTAGGCCTTGGTACCAAGGAATCTTTTTGAAGCTCCCTCCCCTCCCGCACCCCCAGTCCAAGGCGCTAGAGACTGTGTGCATTTCTTGTCCAATGCGGGGTGCTTGCCGGGAGAGATTCCACTGCGGCGTGCCAAGCGCACGGAGCCGGGAAGCGGGCATTCTCGAAGACCTGATTCGTTGGGGGTTGGGCCTGAAAGAGAGGCGGGACACCATCGCCTTCCCTGTTTCCCCTCTGGCTTAGGCGGAGAAGAGTGAAGGACTAAGGAAGGCCCTGGGACTGATTATTTTGTACTGCGGCACTGGAAGTCAGCTAGACTTCGAAATTTCCTGAAAGCTCTATTTCTAAAGAGTTTGTAAACCCGCCCCTATGTCCAACCTCCAAGAAAATCTCCACTTTTCCTTCTTCTCAATGCGGAGACTCTCAGACCAGAACTAGAAGCGGCTGGATAAACTCTTAGGCCTGTATTGGGGAGCCCAGAATCTTTTTGTGGCTTGTGCTGAAGTCAAGGGCGGCTGGGGTGTCTAGGGAGGCCCAGGTTGGACTGGGCCAAGGAGGATTGAATTCACACAAGGTGTAAGTCAACGCCGGTCTTTCCCCCTCCCGGTGCCTCAGGTTAGCATTTTCCAATAGCAAGAAAAGTTGGTCAGAGATCCTGAGGCTGAGGAGGGAAAGAGGATCCCTCAGACCCAGCAGCTAAGATGAGTACCCTTCTCTTCCTATTTCCCCACCCGAATTGCAGAAGCTTACATCCCAACACCTTGTGTGCTCTCAAACACCTCCCCTCCCCCTCGGTGTACCCTAGAGCTGGGCAATAATGGAGTGACAGGGAGCTCTGGCGCCCCCTCGGAGCCGCAGCACTCCTTTGCCCTCCCCTAGGGGCCGCAGCCCCCC